>CM036539.1:31627156-31647156 GCA_020745685.1 Tautogolabrus adspersus | reverse complement strand
CAGTGACGGGTAAAAAAAAAACACACCAGAGGGATAATAATAGAGCTCCGGTGACCTAATTAAAATCACATTGACCACAAGAGGAGGTCAGCTCGGTTAACAATCGATTTTCACGCTGGTTGTAGTCGATAGTTAATGAGGAGGTATTGATCTGGGAGGGCTGGTTTTTGGTGTTACAGACCAGCGGATCATTTAGTAAGAACTCACAGCTGTTATGTTTTACAGGAACAGGAAGTAAGGTCGAAGGTCGAGTCTATTATGGAGTTACACAATGAACACTCTTTTTTTCAGATTCTGTATCCAGAGGTCTGGATTTTAGTACGAAGGTGTTCTGGTTTTGATTGGTAGTATGCAAAGTATTGACCAATCACTATCAGCAGGCTTTGAGATTTTCTCTCTGTGGCTCCTCGTCTGTTCTCCTGGCTCACTCTGCCCTCTAGTGGTCACACCTGAACATTACCGAAAGTTGCCTTTGCTTTTAGAAACATTCAAAGTCTATGTTTTCTTTCCTGAATGGTGTGTGAACATTTCCTGTTTTAGAATATATAAGCACATAAACACGTTCATTAGCAGTGTGACGGCCTCTTTACACAGATCATGACTTCAGTTTGATTCCTCAACGTGTGATCGGAGGTCAAAGTCGGTGTGAGCGGAGGTTTAAGAGGAGGAAGTGTGTCAGTGTTTGTGTGGATGGAGCCTCCTCCTGCCTATTGTCATTGATACTCTTTTTAATCTGTTTTTAATCCACACAGTGTCTGTCATCTGCGTAATCTCTGCTCCTCCTAATCTCAACTCTGACCCAGAATCATCTCTGGATCTGATGATGTCACTCCTTAAAAAACACACAAAGAAAAACACGTTGACTTCTGAGTGTGATTTGTTGATTCATGTGTCAACAATGCAGCAGCCAGTTTGTCCTCCTTCTAACTTTAGATTCTGGTCCTGAATGGTCTGGATTTGTTTGGACCAGAGAAGGTAGGCGGTTTTAAGGCCCCCCCACACAGCCGTTTTGGACGCCCCTCAATTTGTCAGAATATTTACATTAGGATCTGTGTCGACTTAGCGTTTCTACTCAGCGCCACCGTCTTATTTTTAATTGTGTTCAGTAAAGCGTCCGCCTGGAGAAAAAGCGCTGGATCTTTTTTCGAGCGTTTTTGTGCGTCCGCTCCGAACGTCAAGTTGAAAATTGTTCAACTTTTCAAAAAGGCGCTGTTGACGTCACCGGCGCTCTTTTCCAAATGTATGATATTCCCCGCCTGTCGTGTGTGGTAGCCACATCCTCTTTGCTCCGTGTCTGATCGGGAAATAAACGATCTCAAATATAAAACAGGCAGTAAAAAGTAACGGAGCAGTGTCAGTCATTCAGCGGCCGTTGTCAACAGACTGTTGTCATAGAGACAGGACGGACGTGCAGCGCTTTTCTTCTCAGCACGCAAACGATTCATGCAAGAGAACCCAAGAGCACAGCCAGCGCTTTTCTGCCCGGAAAAAACTCTAGGTGGACACGGGGCCTGAGACACTATCACTTTTTATTAGAATTCAGAAGCTTTGGATGCTCTCCGATCTCTCTCTCTCTAAAAGAGATCGCACACTATAAGAAATTTGCAGTTAAGACAACAGTAGGCTTTGATATGTGTTCTTTATTTACACACTTGGAAACTGAAGCCTCAGAATTGATGATGTATAATTGGATGTTTTTATATTCTGATCATGCTATGGGATGTTATCCTCTGTCGTTCTCGGCTCAGGTTCTATCTTCGTCTGAATTTCCTGATATGAGTGAAATAGACGGGAAACCGCGACTTCAGAAGATCGTTTTCCTGCTTGTTTGTCTTGCTTCATTCTCTTGTCTCTTTCTGTCAGTGTGTAGTTCAGAGCCGGAGAACATCCAGGCGGTGCCTCACAACGTCAGCAGCCTGCTGGTGACGTGGGAGCGGCCCCGGGCGGTGTACGACGCCAGCATCGAGAAATACTCTGTGAGCTACGGACTCGCCGACACAGAAAACAACACCCCCACCATATACCTGACGGACGGAGACCAGGATGTGGTGAGAGAGAGAGAGAGAGAGAGAGAGAGAGAGAGAGGGGGCCAAGTATCAGAGCTGTCTGTGAACGTTCATCAGGCTCAGTGATGTTTCTGTTACGTGTCAACATAAATACGGATGTTTAACATTATAATTCCTATACAATATATTCTTTGCAAAGTTCTGCCATTCTCCAACATATTCTTCTTCGTTGTGTTTTGCTTGAGCTGTTGGCCACACTGCTCGGGCACAGTACCCGAGTCCAGTTTGTGTTCACACTGACCAAATGAACCAGACTTTGGAGTCAAGCGTACTCGGATCCTGGCCCGGGTCCCTGATGTGAAACCACACTAGAACATAAACTCGTTACGAAAATGTTTACTGAGGAAACGAATCCACGTAGAAGTCGGAACATTTGATCATAGACTTCTATCAGACAGCTTTGAGCTGCCCCCTGCTGGCCTAAAAAAAGAATGCAGGTTAAAGCTTCCACTGTAACCGAGAGATGTTCTTATTCTTATAGAGTTTATGTTGTGATCTCAAGGCTGACGTCCTTCTCTCTCCCTCCACCAGGGGGCGATACTCGATGACTTGATAGCTAACAGCAGCTACGTGGTCCAGGTGGTGGCGGTCTGCACCAACGGGCTTTACGGACGTGTGAGCGACCTGCTGACGGTCCTCATGCCTGACCCCGGTAAGAGCGACCGTGCCCGAGACTGAGCGAGATGAACTGTTTAATCCTGTTACATAATTTAAGATATTTTACAGTTTATGTAATTTCAGATTTGTTTTAAAAGAGGAAGAAAAGATTTATGGAAACATTTTACTGACAAGAATTAAAAATGAAAACAGAAATATGTGACATAAAAATGAAAATGATCGATATGAGGATATTGAAGAGGTGTACTATATGAAAGGTGTTTTTTAAATGGCGGCACATTTAGTCGTTATCTCCTCATACGTCTGTACGGCAGCCTCACCTTGGTAATGAGTACATCTGTTGTTTCTTGAGGTCTTAACTTATGGGTTACCTGAAAATATAATATGTCATCATTTGAATTTAAAAGAAAAGAAGTCCGTGAATTCAATACGGAGTTAGCCTAGCTTAGCACAAACACTGGAATCAGTAGGAAACTGCTAGCCTAGCTCAAATCGACCATCATCGACAGAAGGTTCACCGTCTTATTTCACAGGACAGATTTCTGAAAGGGTTTTATTTCTTCATTAAGTTTATTTTTCTTTTAGAAACATTTCCATCCTCCCCTCGACCGAGAGAGAGAGAGAGATTGAGAGACAGAGAGAGAGAGAGAGAGAGAGAGAGAGAGAGACGTATTATTAATGTTGTATCAATGATATATATTTGATCCTCTTTAACACACTCTCCACCCTCCCTTCTCTTCACTCTGGGTTTTATAGTTTTGTGTTTAGGATGTATTCTCGCACACATTCACTGTCGTTGTCTTCTTCTTCTTCTTCATGTGTTTTTGTTTCTTTTTCACTGTTTTCATGCGCTTTTCTGTGTACTCTTTCTCAAGTCCAAACACGTGTTTTCATTTCGTGGCGTCTTGTTTCCTTCCGCCTCTCAAAGTAAGAGAAATGTCTGCATGTGTGCACCAGCATTTTTTTATTATGTAACTCTGGCCTTCAGTGGTAACCATAGTAACCTTGTATCTTCACCTGAACTTCATATTTAATAAACGAATGTGTCCTGTTGCAAAGAACTGAAAATCCCCTGCATCCTATTTCAGTGTCCGCTTGCATTAACGGGTCGTATTCTGCAACATGTTCGCGGTCTACTTTACAGTTTCATTTTTCTTCTTCTGTCAAACCATTGTTTGTAGCATCATGTATGCTAAGCTAACATTGTGATGCCACCTTAAAAAATGGTGCAACTGTTCCTTGTATTCCACAATAGTCCTGATTTAAAGGAACAAATATAACACCGCATAATGTCAGATAAATTGTTAGAGGGATGATAAAGTGATACAGATCACGTTGTTAGCTTAGCGCTTAGTTAGCTTGCAAAGCTTTTTAATCTGGGTCCTTTTTTCAGATATTTGAGTGTAATCGATTTACAGGTACGACAGGTCGAGAAAATCTCAGCCTGTCAGTATCAAAAGCAAAAAATAACCTTAAGTGGATGTTTTTGGTTTACTACAATCGCCCCAAAGGATAACATTGCAGACATAAAAGCCCCTTGATTGCACCAACTGATGCAATCTATTTTTGCAATTTTACATCCATATAGAGGCTAACATATTTTTGAAAAGGGCCCAGGTTAAATAAAAAAGAAGTAGCTGAGAGCTTAATTCAAATATTTCCAACTTTTATTGAATCAAAAAGTCTGAAAGACGGAAAAACATTTAAACGTTTTAAATTGTTAAAGCTGTAAAATGTTTGATTTTTGACTTAAATAGTTTGTAAAACATTTGAACACATTTAGGTTTCTGTTGAAAGACTAATAACTTGTACGCCGAATTGGTTTCTCCGTCATTTACTTTATTTTTAATGAAAAAAATAAAAGTCTTACAAGCTTCTTGCGCTGTTATGCACCAAACCCTGAGTCATCCACCTCATTCCCAGTTCATTAAACTTGTAAAAACCTCACCTCATGCTTCACAAACCAGTTTGATCTGGTGCTCCATGATGTGTGATTTACCTCAGACAGGTAAGAGCCACAACCCCTCCTGACCCCCCCACCCCCACCCCTTCACCTGCCTGCTGTGTGCTGTGCGTCTGAGCTCCGTCGACACACGTGACGTGGCATTTGCAAATAACTCTTCTTTGTTTTAATGAGTTTGCTTTAATCCCTCGTAGATGACAGACGGGTGGAGTTTGAGGAAGAATGTGCGACATGTTCCACATAAATAAATCAGAGATCCAGTCTATCCTGTGTAAATGTCTCTCTGAGTCCTGACTGTCTACAATGAGTGAGAAGATCGAGTCCCGCTGGCTGTGTTGTTGTCAGAGCCGTGTTTACATGGACGGGACGGCCGGCTCCTCCCCTTGTGTATAAAAGCTGTTTTAGTCAAGAACTAGAGAGAAGAAGAAGAACATACTCACTGATTATTTGGACGTCACATAAGAGTTTTTAGATCACAGTCATTCTGTGTCCATTTATCTGCAATGTAAAGCTACGAGCTAACTAAAGAGTGCTAACATTAGCATGCTAACACAACAATGCAGCTTGAGCCAAGGACAATTTTGTCCGTCGCTTGCACTAAACTTCTTTGTGTGAACGCGAGGGCAGGGCAGCAGGAGGTGTGTCGCTGGAGGAGAGCGGAGGCTTCAGTATGGAGGAGGTGTGGCCAAACAGTTTGTTTTGGTTTCATGCTGGTGCTCAAGAGCGACATCTACTGGATCAAGAAGTCACACACTCATCCTTTAAATACCAAAAGCATAAAGATAAGACAGAAAAAAAAATCCAGATTTGCTTATTTTTAATTTTTGGGCTTTTTGCTTTTACTCGACAGGACAGTGGATAGAGTAGGAAATCAGAAGAGAGCGGGGGATGACATGCGGGAAAGGAGCCAAAGGCTGGACTTGAACCTGTTTTTTAACTAGAAACATGAAAAAGAAAATAGTTTAATTGCAAATGCTTATTGATCAAGTTTGTGCGTGTGCTCTCGTGTCTTCTGGGGAGAAATGATGCATGAAAATCCAAACCTGTCTGATGTGCTGCATGAATAAGATTCTGTGTTCACTATAAAAAACTCTTTGAGGTGTTGTGTGTGTTCAACCTCTCCCTCTTCTCCATTTCATCCCTCTCTCATTTCACACATTTACATCCAGCCAGAGCGTCTCATTTTGTATTGTTCAGCTTCAGATTTCAGTTGTTTGTTAGGACACAACATAACAGATGAATTCTCTTTTAGTTTTTCTTGAACATTGAGAACAGCGTCCCAGAGAGTTTTTCCTCCCCCTGGTCTTCTCTTCACACTGTTTTTACCTCTTTTATCGCTTTTATGTGAAGAAATATACATCTACATGAAGTTATCTCAGAGAAATGCTTCAAATAATCGGTGTATTTTTACGAGTTTGACATTTTGTAGGAGCTTTGGTTTTTGTTCATTCTTGTTCTGTGTGACTAATAAAGAAATCTGTGCCCTTCTTTTCCAGACAAATTGCCAGATACAGATGAATTTAACATGGAGGTAAGGATGCCTTTTAGGAACACATTTCAATAAAGCTATATTTAATATCCGTCTAACTATATGTTGTGTATCCTCGTCTGATCAGGCCTTTTATTAAGATTTATAAATATCAATTTAGGCTTTTATTTTAAAGGTCACATATCCTCCTCCTCTTCAGTGTAAATAAGTCTCAGAGCTCCCCAAAACATGTGTGTGAAGTGTCTTGTTCTAAATCCACTCTGATCCTGTATTTGATCATGCCTATAAACCCCTCTATTTCAGCCCTGCTCAGAACAGGCTGTTTCTGTGTCTGTAGCTTTAAATGTAAATGAGCTGTGTCTGACCACGCCCCTTTCTGGAAGGGCTTGGGTGGCTCGGGCTTTCTCGCTCCATGTCCTATTGTTTACGATGAGAAGGCAGACTCAGAGGGCAGAACAAACACCTAGCTGTGGGAGTGTCACCCACCTGGGGGAGGGGTTATTGCCCTTTGTGATGTCATGAAGAGCACATCTCCAAACGGCCTGTTTGAGCACACATTTATTTGTGTTGCTTTAACTTTTATGAAAACAACTTCTCAAAGGTGACTGATTGATTGATTCTGTGTGTCTAAACTTTTCTCTCTCCAACAGGATGATTACGAACCCGATCTGTCCTGGAATGAACCGGTCCAAACCGACGACTACGATCTGGCTTTGATTCCCACCAACCCATCCAGGACCACGACTCCTCGATCCGCCTTTTTACCTCCACCTGGTGTCAAACCAACAACAGCAGAGCCCGGTCGGAGAAAAACCACCACTGACGCATCTCCCTCTGCCCGAACCACCCAGTACGGTCAAGTTTTAAGCAATTCTGAAAAGACAACCAGACGCAGTACCTCCACTTCACCACCAGAGGTTGCTGTATCACATAGAAACAAAGGCAGCGTCTTCAGTGGTATTGCTCCCTTTTATTCTACAACTACATCTGGTGCAACAACTACGGATGGTGCTCATGGTGGTCCCCAAAAGCCCAAAGGTGGAGTCAGTACGACTACGTTGACAAGCACAAAGACAAACGGTGATAAAAGTATTTCTTCGTACAGCACCACCACGACAACGCTAAGATCTCGTACCGGCGACACAAGCAGAACAACAACTCCACCCTTCATCCATCCAGACAGCAAGCAAGGCTTTGCAAATCCAAAAAACGTAGACGCCACTACGGATGCAAGAACTCCTGTTTCACCTGGTTTGACGTCCGTGACTTCATCCTCAGGTGGAGCCGTTCGACATAGGACAACAACTCCCAGCATGCCTCATTTTACATCTTCAACCACTTCTGTGAGGTTGGGTGGTTTTCTATGGCAGACCACACAGCCAATGTCCAACGGTGAGAGCCCCACTGTCCTCCCTTTCTCCTCCTCCTCCTCTGCCTCTTCCCCCCTGTGTGACACCGCGGACCCCTCCTCCACCTGCCTGCATGACCCTTCCTCCTCGTCCCGGCCTATGTCGTCTGCTTCCGCATCGGACTCCCAGCATGCAACGCTTCCTAGCAAAGACCTGGCTTCTCCTCCTTCAACCCTCACTGCCTCCACCTTGCCCCGCCTCCTTCCCCCCTCACTCCCCCTGTCTGGTATGGAGACTCGCCATGTCTCCCCCGTCGGTGTCGGGTTTGACGATAATGATAGCGATGGCGATTTGTTGTCTGGGTCTTCGTCGCTCTCTTCAGGTGATCAGTCAGTGTTTAGCGACACCCCTCCTCTACAAACGGTGCCCGATCCTTCTGGTGTCACCCTCGCCGAACCCTCTGAATCCTCCTGGGATCTGCTACTGTCAGGGGTCTCTCTCTCTCTCACCCCTACCCTACAACCGTCATTTCTCCTCTCTAGTGACTTCATCCCCCCGGGAACAACTCCAGATTTATCCCGATCTTTCTCTGCTGGGTTTGAGGACTCGAGGTACGCCACAGGGAGCACGATAGAGTCGTTTCTCCCTGAGGTCAGTGGTGAAGGGTTTCCATTAGCTAGCGACGTGGACGCCATGTGCGCCTGTTCTCTGGAGCCGTCCTCCTCCTGGTTGCATGCCTCCTCTCATGCCCCCCTCCCCTCTTCCGCCTGGGACTCTGCTAGCTTAGAGCTTTACTCTAGCGTGGCCTTCCCGCCTCTGGCGCCCTCTGGTGTTGGTGTAGACGATCTTCTTCGTTCTCTGTCTGTGGCGGGTTCTGATTCTCCGTCCTTAGATCAGCCTCTCATTCCCCATAGCGCTATCTCGCCCTCACCCTCCTCTTCATACTCCCATAGTGACCTCCCCGTTTCTGTTGCAGCCACGGGGTCTGGTTTCAGGGATCCCTTGTCCTCGGCATCAGACAGGAGTCCGAACCTTCAAATCTCTGCCCTCCCTTCCTCACCCACAGACTCCCCCTTCACCCCGATCCCTGAAGGACAGGCGTTACACGCTAGCAGCAGTGCCTCCGGATCGGCCCTGTTCCCAGACTCCCAGGAGGGTGTAGATCAGGAGTGGGACAGGGTTCAAACCTCGGCGTCTGGAGAGAGCGTGTCCCCTTATTCTACCAAAGTCACAAGCACCATTTCCTCGACTACAGCCTCCGAGTCCGGTCAGACCCCTGATGATTTGGATGACCGCTCCTCAGCGTTTTATTTTGAGAGCGAGAGCGGTAGTGCCAGCACCTCAGAGGTAGCAGGCACAGCTTCGCCGAGCATCCCTGCGGTAACCTCTGCTCCGCCCTGGTCTCTGGGCGGGGAGGAGGAGAGCGGCTCAGGTCAGGGTGAGGGCCTGTACGACAACGAGACGTCGTCGGACTTCAGTCTCTCCGAGCGCACGGAGAGAGAATCAGAGGAAGAGGAGCCAGTCGCAGGTAAAAACGCCGTCCGTGTGGGGGAAAAAAATCTTGAAATGCCGAGGGATCAGGAAGAGTTCTGGATGTCTAACACGTCATCTGTCAACAACATTTCATTTTTTCATTTTTATCTGGGAAAGCCAAAGAGAGAGAGTTCATGCATGCAGGTAAAACGTCACCAAACAGGAGCCAGTAACCTCGATGAACGAGCAATCACCATCTTCATCTTCATCTCAGTCGCATTGGCTTTAATACAAAACGTCCATCCATTGTTTAAAGCAGCATTTATTTTATGAGGTTGTAAAGCGAGAAAACTATCCCAGCATGCATTCGGCGAGAATACGTAGCTTAAAAAAGGCAATCCTCCAGGGGTAAGAGACAGACAAGAGTCACCACCAAGTTCTATTTCCAACTAAGTGACTTTTTATTTTCATTTAATTACTGTATCTGCGTGGTCTTTAGAGATCTTATATCTTCAGATGTTTACGAATATCCCATTTCTGTGACTTCTTCTCTTTTACACACAACATGTAAATCCCACCACCAGGGGGCGCTCAACCAAAACGATAACAAAAGATTACGTTGAGGCTGACTGGGAATCATGGGAGTGATTCTCTCTGCTACTCCCATGATTCCCCGCCAGCCTCGACGTCATCCAAACAGAACCCCGATTAGCTCATGATTCAGAGTTGTTACTCTCACAGCACAAGGGGGTCTTTGGCGTCGGTGTATGTTGATTGGTCGAACACAAGAACCAATCCAGTGCCACCAACCGCCATTTTTATCTTCAACTGTACACGTTAGCAAATAACAGTAAATTAGAACATGGAAGAAATACAGACGGACAAATGGAGCGACTACAAAGTCCAGGCTTTATTGAGTGATGTTGCTCTAGCAACTGTTGGCCGACTTACGTCACTAAAAGGGTCATATCAGTCGTCACCATGGCGATGTGAATGCAGACAGAAAAAAAAGTCCCCATGGTGTGTAGTTCTCACCCATGGACTCCACCCCCAGCCTAGAGTAAAACTTTCGGCAGGTCCGCCATTTTTTGTTCTCGCTAGCGAAGGAGTGATGTCTACTGGGAAAACTCAGGGGGGGCTCATTGCATTTAAAGAGACACACACACAAAAACGGAGCGCTCTGAGAGAGCTGGTTTCTACAGGGTCACAAACCTCCTCTGGTGCTTGATTCATGTTATATTTTTACCAAAGCACAGCACAGATGTTTCATTTAGACCACAGGGGACTGTTTGGAAAGGTGGAGAAGGGGGATAATATGTCATCTTTAAGAAGTGGGGAATGACATGCGGGAAAGGACCCACAGGTCGGATTCGAACCCGCCCAGTTTGAGGGCCACTCTCTCCGTGTATTTGGCGTGCACTAACCACCAGATTACTGGCGCCCCCTTCCCTAAACTCTCGCCAGAATAAATATCAGAAAAGCAGACGGTCAACCTTCCTGAAATAAACCCCCGGACTCTTAAACCTCTAAAACATAATCACACAGCTCTCTTTAGGACGAAACTGCAAAGGATGTTTTATTTTTGTAAACAAATCTGCAAAAAAAGTTACATCCTCGTTGCATTTTATGGCCCATGACCGTTTGTAGTCTCTGTACATAACTTCACAAAACAAATATAAAATAATAAATTAGCTTTAACTCTGCAAACAAGGTATTTGAACCGCCTGCTTCTAATGCAAACTAGACGTTTTATTCTACGTAGGTCACTAAATATAACAAAAGTGCGTCTAGAAATTATTATTTAATGAGGAAAGCAATGAACTCTTATCAATGATTTACCTTTGCATCGATGAATACTTAACTCCTGTAGACTCAGAAATCAATTTGTCCCAGAGAGCATCATCAAACTCTTTCCTGTGACATCCAAAATCCTCTGTGTAGATTTCTTTCTTACCTGTTGTTACCTGTCATGGCCACCAGAGGGCAGCAGAGCTCTTTAAAGCTGCAACCACTCGTCCCTGCACTGTGTGAAGTCTGAGGCAGAATTTTAAATCTCCACTAAATGACAACTCATGAAACCTTCAATCAAAGAAAATCCTCCATTTAAGCTTTAAGAAGGAGCTGTATCAATTAAATAACCTTCCACAACAGGAGATAGAACTGGTCAGACTGGGACCGTTTTAAAGGACCATACTGGTGTTTTTTTTGCATGTTAAACCGAATTAACAACGAATCATTTTAAGAGCACAACCCATTTTCTAACATGCATCTTTTCTGTTTGTGAATCTACGAGGAGAATTAGAATAATATGTAGATTTAGTTGAAGGTAGCATTAATCCTCACGTTAGGTTGTTGACCTCATTCCTTCTTTCTGAATCATTTTTATTTTTGAGTCAGTCGTCGTGAAATCATCTTCCAGAGACGAGAAACTTGCTGCAGACAGATTCTCCATCAGGGTGACAAAAGCTGCTTTCAATTTGTTTTCCAAAACAAGTCTGAGTTCTAACTTTTACGAGCACTTGAGGCCGAGAATATTTTACTCGTCTTGTTTATTTTTGGTTTTTAATGTGTTTGGTCTTGAGGTTTGTTCAGACTCTAGAGAGAGTCACGTATCGTAGCTAAAGGATGTTCATAATTACATCTGCCGATTCAGGAAGCTAATTACAAGTAATTCAGGACTTATTTTCTCCATATGTCTCTCCAGAGTGAACTATACGCTCACGTTCTCACTCATGATTTGCAGATTGATTACCTCAGTTTACTCTGCACCAAGAACATGTGCATGTTCAGGGAGCATCACTTCAGCTTTTTTCCCTAATGAAGAAGCAGTCTTTGCCTCCCCTGTGTGTAAAATGAGGCTCACCCTGGTTCTTTTTCTTCAAAGTTTTGTGCACTTTAAATTCATTTGCAGCGGGAGAAGTCACAAGCCACACCATTGTACAGTCTCATCCACTCTGCAGCGATGTGGCATGGTGCGTGCTATAGGAGGACAATGTTTCACATTCTAGTTTGCTCGCCTGCTTTGTGTGAGGTAAAGGTGACAAGAGGTTACATTTCGCTTCACTTCAGCTCTGAATACTTTGCTTTCAGCAAGTCTTTCAGAGCAAATTTTGACAGTATAAAAGTTTGTAAAACGGCCTCTGTGTGCAGCGTGACAAAGACTGAAAGTCTTTCACTGAAGCTGCAAACATCTCTCTGCAGCAACTTTCAAGTCTTTTAAAGGCGATTCTTCAAATCAGAGCTTCACTCTTTCGTGTGCGTCTCCTCATCCGTGCCCCTGACATCGTGACAGCCAGATGGACAGTAACACAACTCCATCTAAATCATCATTTAATTTCTGCTCCTTTCAGCGGGAACTTTCAAGAGTTCTGAGTCCTTAATTCTCATCAGATCTCCTTTGACTCACTTTGTCTCTTCAGTCTCTGCACCAAAACACAACTAACCTTTTCATCTTCTGTCGGGGTCTTCTTCTTCTTCTTCTTCTTCTTCTTCTTCTTCTTCTTCACTGCCCATTATCATCGCCTGTGTGTGTGTGTGTGTGTGTGTGTGTGTGTGTGTGTGTGTGTGTGTGTGTGTGTGTGTGTGTGTGTGTGTGTGTGTGTGTGTGTGTGTGTGTGTGTGTGTGTGTGCAGACAAAGATCTGCAGGATGGATGATTGTGTGAATGGGTTTCACTCAGAGTAGAACGAGCACCACAGGCCTTTTGTGAACTAGTCACCTCGGCCTTTCATGACTCTGTTTTTGCAGAAGAGGTAAGTTCTGGCAAACAGGCTCCCAGTCAAGGTGAATCCATACCAGTGTTTTCCTCACTGGTTATGGCACCACAAAGGGAGGATTCAGCTCAGCGAGGTCAGGTTCAGCCGTCACTTTTTCTAATCCCACTTATTCAAAGTTATAATTAAGCTGCTGGATCGACTCGTCTCTGATGAATGAGCCGTCGTTTGATCTTTGATTGTGCGCCTTTTATCCGTTTGGGTGTTTCTCTCGAGTGGTTTCTGCGGAGCCTTTGAATGTGCTTAGTTTGAGTCGTAGGTGGGTGAATGTGAACGCTGGTGCATCGCGTTTGAGAGACGGGCCGGAGTAGTTTTTAGAGAGGTGAAAATATCGGGAGTTTTTCACTTCTTCAAAAAGAGGCCACGCTGCTCTGGAGGCAGAAATGAGCTGATGGGTTACGTTAAACATCCAGTGTTCAGACGAATATTTTTATGCTTTTAAGAGGACTTCAATGAAAACTGAGAAAAAAAGATACCTGGTCCGAAATAGTAGCTTATCCGATACTGGCGTCTGTAAAAACCCTAATTTCAGCCTCTGCCTGAAACAGTTCATAGTAGCTGTCTCTTTAAGGCCCCCCTCCCTAGATGCCCACTTTCTTCTGATTGGCCAGCTCTCTAGAATCCTTCCTGGGGGGTCAGAACGCTGCAGGGCTGCCAGGGGAGGGCTGCTCTCCAGAGCTCGGAGAAGAGAGTCTATGTGAGAGGTTTCAGCAGCTTACGTTGAGGCTTGAAGCTGTCTGGAGAAATTCTTGGTTTCATATCAGGGAGCTGTGGCGTGATTTGCAGAACAAGCCTCTGCAAATCCAGAAGGCCCTAAAAGGGGCTTTCTAGGTGGTTAACTTTAAAATAAATTCTCCTATAGCCGATGAAACCAAACCAACGCTGATGTTGTGTATTAGTTTATAGTTCAGCAGCCGAATGTTGGACCAACTAAAGCCAAGACACAGAAGAGCGACTAAGAGTTATAAAACATGAATCAACATTATCTCGACTGTAGGACGTTAAAAACATAAATGCATGTTTTCCATGCTGGCTTTGGTTTTAAAACCAGAGGCTTCTTATGTCCAGTCTTTGGGGAACATTTCTGTAAAATGCTTTAAACATCGTACTGTAGGGTTCATGAAAGAAATGTTACTCAAGTTTATCTCTTCTTTTTCATGACTGAGGTTGAAATAATTACATTTCTGCAGCCAGAGCAGCTCATCCTCTTTGAAACATGGTGACATGAAAAACCTCCGGGATGCAGCAGCTTCGTCCCTTTCTTCATTTATGTCCTCTTCTTTTGTTTTGTTTTTTTTACCTCTCCAGACGCCAGCAACAGCAGCCACGAGTCGAGAGTCGGGTCGATCAGGGAGCGAGAGAGGAAGGCTGTGGTTCCTCTGGCCGTCATCTCCACCCTCACCGTCCTCGGCCTCGTCGTCCTCATCGGCATCCTCATCTACTGGAGGTCAGTCCTGCACGTTCATTTAAAGATACATTTATTTTACTAGTTTATGAGTAGTGTTGTAGTCAAGACCACACTAACCGAGACCAAGACGTACCCAAGACCGGAGTGCTCGAGACCGAGACAAGACCAAGACATTAACCAACTAGTGTGTATGGAGTTCACCCGAGCCATGTAGTCGGTTTGGTTTACTGTAACCAGGACACCCTTTAATTAATCTCGAATATTCAGTTTTTTGCCTCTTTCCTAGCATTAGGGTAAAAGGGTTGCGGGTCTTCAAAAGGGGAGGGCAGCCTCAACTTTTCAGTCGGATGAATCCCTAAATGCATTTCTATTTCTATGTAATTATGTTTTTCGGTAGTGAGAAAAAACATATTTATTCAAAGATATTTTTTGGGGCCACTGTTGTCTTTATAAGAAATGGCAAACTGTAAACATAAAGGCCCTGTCCAACGTGGATTTGAACCAGGAACCATCTCACTGTGAGGCAACTGCGCTAACCACTGCACCACCGTGCAGCCTCAATTACACCTACGACTTCAAAAAGTGAAAAGTCTTCCCTAAAGTTTGTAAAGTCCTGCAGCTTCCTGGTTCTATCATTGATTTTTGTCTGGTGAGAATAATCTCTCACGCGCACACACACACACACACACACACACACACGCGCGCGCGCGCGCACACACACACACACACACACACACCATCTCAAACTGAAAGCTAACCCCCCCTCACCCCACATCCACCTCCTGCCTTTTAACGCCATCATATGTCACATCACTTGGAGAGCAAAGACTTCAGCCAGATAACTCTCCCATTCAACTTGGACGTCAAATTTCCTCCGACACGAGCTCCGTCTGGGTCTTACAACGTAGTGTGTTATTATGAGTGTGTGTGTGTGTGTGTGTGTGTGTGTGTGTTTGCTCATCAGCAGCCCCTCCACAAACAATACTCCGCTGTTGTTTTCTGTTGATGCGGATGCCGTCGTCCTTTCAGAGCCGCTACCACCGCCGCTCGCTTTTGTCAGCATCATTTTTGATTTCTCCCGGTCGACCTTGAGTGATATTGTTTCTCTCTTCTTCTTCTCTTTTTTATGAAGACAAAAGTTTCTTTTCTACTTGTGCTGAAAACATCTTTGGCTGAGGATTGAAGTGTGAGGAAAAAAAACTCTGCAGCTCACTCAGACGGTGAAATAACCAACTTGAGAAACCCCATGAAGGACACGCTGTGGAATGCGGTGTAAACACTTTAAGTCATATTTTTCACATCTCTCATCTGCAGCACCACAGACTCAACATATTGTTCTTGTTTTGCGCCCTGCTTGTTGTTGTATCTCCAAGATTGAGCAGTGCTAAGCTGGTAATAATCTGAGGAGGAGGGGGATTAATGCTCGGTGGAGGATGATGTACCTTGGCTGCGAGCGTCCACTCAGATGAGAGCGTCCAGAGAGGGTCGGGGGATAGAAAAGGACATCCTCCTGATTATGTCGGACAGAAGGAATCGTGTAAGCGTCTTGTAGGGCGAGCGGCAGGAGGCCAAACTACACTAATCCTGCCGCTGTTGTGTCCTTCCTACCCCCCCCTCTCGACAACACAGTGCTCATTTGGAAACCGCTGCTGTGCATTTGAGGTCAAGCAGTTTGAGCGGATTGTGGTCGACTTTACAAGTTTACAACAAACTGAGAGATGAACAGCAAATTAGCATGAAGCTGCATGAAGCTTAGACGTTTTTAGAGTCATCTCAATCAACCAATCAACTTTATTTGTAAACCACTGAATTCCTGACACAGTTAGAAAACGAGAACAAAAGAAGGACACAAACAGAAGAGAAGAGAAAATCAGAAGTGATGAAAGAATAACACTTAGTCCTCGATCTCTGGACAGACAGAAGTCTTTGGTCAGATGATCTTACTTCTCTGACAGCAGCTCTTTTCAGACTGCTTTTCCGCAGAAGCGCCGTAACTAAGCTCAGCCTCATCACTTCCCTCTACATTTATATTGATACCGCGAAAGCATAATATTGGTGTTCCAGTCTGTGAATTCACACATCTCAGTCTGAAGCCCTGTTCAGACTGCCGTTTCAAGCCACGATATTTACTCCCCTGTGATGTTTCGCCTTCAATCTGAATGTTGCGGAGGCGTAATGGGGGGGGGCGAAGTGATTCCGATTCTGTACCGTTTTTGGAGGTAGTAACAGAGGTGTTACAGAGGCGAGACATTTCAGCGGAGCCAGCAGGGGAGCGATGTGCATGTATGTCTGATTGTGTGTGTATGTGGAGCACCCACTGTGCTGTGCTTCCGCAACGCCAAAATGCAATGGAAGCATGTACCGGGAGAAATTAAGTGGGCCGAGGATTGAACCCTGGAGAACACCTAAGGGGCTGTTCTACTTGACAGATGTAAGTCCCCTTTAGAATTTTTTTTTTTGACCAATTAAGGAACCAAGGGGGGGAGAAAAGAGAAGGACCAAGGATTGAACCCTGGGGAACACCAAGGTGGCTATTTCACTGGACAAATGTAAATCATCTTTTCTTTTACTTTAAAGATTTTTTTTGGGCTATTTGTGACTTTATTGTAGAGATAGGACAGTGGAGAAAGTCGGAAATCGTGGTTAGAGAGAGAGAGTGGGGAATGACATGCGAAAAAGAAGCCACAGGTCAGATTCAAACCCAGGACGCCTGCTTCAAGGACTACAGCCTCTGTACATGGGGCATGTGCACTAACCACACGGGCATCAGCTCCCCGTAAATCAACTTTACAAGAATTTTTTTAATTTTTTTTTTTAATTTAATTTTATATACTTTATTAATCCCCTACGGGGAAATTGTGGTTCGCACTCTGTTATTTTTAGACATGCTTCTCACACACACAGGCCTGAATCACACACATGCACAACGAGACCTGTGGACATGCATTAATGGAGAGATGTCAGAGTGCGGTGGCAGCCCCTTGGGAGGCGCCCCCTGAGCTGGTGGGGGTTCGGTGCCTTGCTCAAGGGCACCTCGGCAGTGCTCGAGAAGTGGTCTGGCACCTCTCCAGCTACCAGACCAACTTCCATATTTTTGGTCCGCATCGGGACTTGAACCGGCGACCCTCCGGTTCCCAACCCAAGTCCCTACGGACTGAGCTACTACCGCCCCCATTATTATTAATGACAGATTTAAAAAAAAAAGTTTTCAGTTTGTAAGATACCTTTATAGTTTAAGGTTCCGTCCATCCATCCAACATCTATGTATCTACCACTTTTCCCTTTCGGGGTCGCGGGGGGCTATTTTTACCTCATCCAATTTTCCAATTTTTGACACTTTATTTTTTTCTGAGATTCTACAATTCATTTATCAGATGTTTTCAGCCAGAGTGACGTAGCGTCGCACGTAGCGTCGCTCGTAGCGTCGCTCGTAGCGTCGCTCGTAGCGTCGCTCGTAGCATTGATATATGTCTTTTGTTGATGTTGTCATTCGGTTGGACTACATAGCATTGATATAAAGGCAGTTATTCTTAGTGGACTCTGTTGCTTCGTCCGCCATTTCTTTTAACGTCAGGTCTTACCTCAGGAGACCCCCGCCCCCCCCTCCTGTCTGAGTGCAGATGTGAAAACGGCTTTAGACAACTTTATTTTTTCCCATAGGGCAATCTGTTTTTACACTCTCCAATGACCATTCATACATTTACAGCAGACAGGAGTTTCTCAGAGACAATAAATAGTCTGTATATTTACAGACGAGCGCTGGCAACCCATCTGTTCAAACATTTAAACAACAAGGATGTTAATGCTGAACAGACCGAGATCAACACCAGCTTTTATTCAGTAAACAACCACTCGTCACGCTTTCATAGAGAATGACGGTTTGTGTTTCTGTCTCTGTGATTCCTCCAAAAACACGTCTTTAATCTCACAGCTCGCCCCTTTCTGCTGCGGTGATAATCCCTGATGCCCATTTCTGGCCGAAACAACGCAAGTTCATCAGAGGCCATCTCATCCGTTTAAAAACTTGTCAAGGATTAAAAGAACATCTTTTTTTCTTGTGTTTCCGGGAAGATTAACGTGTGTTCTCCCCCAAAAAATCTGGGCCAACGCAGAGCGCCAGGAAAACAAAAGCATCTTCTGCCCTTCAGCTGAGCCTCCGGTCTCTGCCAGGCCGAGCTATGACATCAATGTAGATTATATAGAGTTTATTATTTAACAAACACTGACTGTATATACGTGAACTATGTTCTCTGCATATGAAACATTTATTTATTGTATAAGTTTTTTGTTCGTTTTCACGTCTGGAACGCTAAAAAATCTGCTTGTTGGAAACTAAAATAAACTTAAGAATGACCTTTTAACTAAATCAAAGGAAGAATGTGCGACATGTTACACATAAATATATCCAGTCTCTCCTGTGTAAATGTGTCTCTGAGTCCTGACTGTCTACAATGAGTGAGAAGCTCGAGTCCCGCTGGCTGTGTTGTTGTCAGAGCCGTGTTTACATGGACGGGACGGCCGGCTCCTCCCCTTGTGTATAAAAGCTGTTTTAGTCAAGAACTAGAGAGAAGAAGAAGAACATACTCACTGATTATTTGGATGTCACGTAAGAGTTTTTAGATCACGCTCATTCTGTGTCAGTTTATGTGCAATATGAAGCTACGAGCTAATTAAAGAGCGCTTACATTAGCATGCTAACACAACAATGCAGCTGGAGCTGAGGACAAGTTTGTCAGCCACTTGCACTAAACTCCTTTGTGCGAGTGGAGGGGGGTTGGAGGTGTGTCTCTGGAGGAGAGCGGAGGCTTCAGTATGGAGGAGGTGTGGCCAAACAGCAGTTTGTTTTGGTTTCATGCTGGTACTCAAGGGCGACATCTACTGGATCAAAAAGTCACACATTCTTCGTTTCACGTTTGTAAACTACAAACTAGTATACTTCATCCAAATAGGTCTCTTTATGTTTTAAAAAAAACTAGCATAAACCAAAGTTTATTGCATTAAACTGTTAGCTAAGCGCAGATAAATCATCATTTGATTCTCTTGTTGAGTAACAAAATAATAATTGTTCATTTTTGAAATTGTTCTTTGTGTTTGTTTGACTGTTTTGTTTTTCTTTTTTTAAAACTGAACTTTTTTGGTTAAAAATATTTATTTTACATCAAATTTTGTTCTTTTGTTTAAACTTTTTTGAAATGTGTTTGTGTTGTTGTCTGCAGGGCCTGTTTTCAGACGGCTCACTTCTACATCGAGGACAGCTCGTCGCCCAGAGTCATCCAGGCTCAGTTCAACGCTGGATTAAACGATGGTAACACACACACACACACACACACACACACACACACACGGACTGACAGTGATCATGATACTATTGCTAGCTCATGCTAAGTAGCTAATGTTCGCTCATAAGCACTCTCTATGCTTTGATGACAATCAGCAGCATTATTGACCCAGACAGAAAACACAGAAAGCCGTGCGTCCTTTATCTTCTAAATATATATTCTTTAATGTTTGCTACGACTCAGCCTCAGAGACATTCATGCATCAACACAAATAAACATCTGTTTTTCTTGTTTGTCCAGACGAAGAAACCGTGTTCCCGGCGAAGGACTTTGTCAAACACGTGGCCGAGCTCCACGACACCCGCGGCTTTCAGCGGGAGTTTGAGGTACAATTTATGAATCCCATACTTCGCTGCTGTTCTAAAACCTGACTGCTGTGTGTTTGTTTTATGTGCACTCGTGTTATCCTGTTGTTGTCTGCATGCTGCATGGCGAGCTGTGATGATGTGACACGGATTATTCGACAAAGAGCTGCAACTTTTCAAATCCTCTGATCATTTACCAGCCTTTCATAGTGATTTAT
>CM036539.1:31442156-31622156 GCA_020745685.1 Tautogolabrus adspersus | reverse complement strand
AAAAGTTTTCTGTTAAAATATTTAATTAACAGGTCTGACAAATTAATGAATGGTATTGTTTTCCCTCAGAAGACTTAATCAATAACACAGGTTAGTTCAGAATGAAATCCAGCGTTGGCGTAACTGTGGAGAAAACAAAGCCAACCACACTCACATGTTGTCCTAGTGTCCAGTTACTGAACATTACTGGCACTCTGTAAAAGAGGTTGATCTTTCCTTAGGTCCACAACACATACTTCTGGGAAGTTCCCCCACGCACTATCCCTCACATCAGATAAATACCTATATCGAATCTTAAAGGTCACATATTCTGTAAAATCCACTTCACCATGTTTCTCTAACTCTAACATGTGTCTCTAGTCTGTCTACAAACCCCCCAATGATGAGAAAAGTCCATCCTCTCCGTCTTTTGCCTGCTCCACTTTTCAGAAAATGTGTGCTCAAACAGGCCGTTTGGAGATTTTCCCTTCATGACATCACAAAGGGCAGTAACCCCTCCCCCAGGTGGGTGACACTCCCACAGCTAGGTGTTTGTTCTGCCCTCTGAGTCTGCCTTCTCACCGTAAACAATAGGACATGGAGCGAGAAAGCCCGAGCCACCCAAGCCCTTCCAGAGAGGGGCGTGGTCAGACACAGCTCATTTACATTTAAAGCTACAGACACAGAAACAGCCTGTTCTGAGCAGGGCTGAAATAGAGGGGTTTATAGGCATGATCAAATACAGGATCAGAGTGGATTTAGAACAAGAAACTTCACAGATATTTTATGGAGAGCTCTGAGACTCAGATTAGCTCAGATTAGTTCTTAAAATGACATTTAGTGTAACACATCTATTCGTTAGTCACAAATGAACACACGTAGCTCTTTCGACCGACACCAGAGGGAGTGAGTCGCTCCTGGAAGTTTTCTTTGACCACTTCTGTCGTGCCTTGTCCACCCGCAGAGCTCCCAGAAGGGGCGGAGCAACGAGAGGACGGTGACGCAGTTCCATTACACCCAGTGGCCCGACATGGGCGTCCCAGAGTTCGCCCTGCCGCTGCTCAGCTTCGTCCGCAAATCATCCAAAGCCAGGAAAGACGAGACGGGGGCGGTGGTGGTTCACTGCAGGTAACGGCTCATAAATGAGAGGAAAGCTTTGATCATTTTTTCTCCCCATCCACACTCTTCTTCTTTTTTGTCGGCGTGTAGCGCTGGCGTGGGCCGGACGGGCACATACATCGTCCTGGACAGCATGCTGAAGCAGATCAGAGACGAAGGAAACGTCAACATCACGGGCTTCCTCAAACACATCCGCACACAGAGGAACTACCTGGTTCAGACAGAGGTCAGACGACACCTCTGTCCACACACGCACTCAGTTCTCAAAACATTAAAAAAAAAATCCTGCAAAAACGTTTTCATATTTAGTCTTTATCAGAGATGTACATCCACGTCAGAGCAGGTATAGTAACTCTACGTGTTGGTAGAGGTGCCTTAAAGGTGAAAACATAAACATGACTTCACCATGGAAACAGTAATCACTCTTCAGTGTAACCAACCACAGCCGTCTGTCTCCTCTTTGCAGGAACAGTATGTTTTTATCCACGATGCTCTGGTGGAAGCCATCTTGTCCGGGGACACAGAGGTGACGGGGGCTCACCTGCACAGGTACGTAGACGAGCTGCTGATCCCAGGACCTGCAGGGAGGACGCGTCTTGAGAAACAGTTCAAGGTGAGCAGCCCAATCAGGCAGTGCTGAGTGTTTCATGGATACTTGCTTCATTGACATGTTGGTAATAGTTTCTTTTCTTTCTTTTCTGTATTGTTTTCTTTTCGCGTCCTTTTTTTTGACCCTCAAGCAGCTGAATTGTTGCCAAAGCAACGTTTGAAATGAGACCAGAAATTAAAAGCTAACACTAAATGCAAAAAAAAGTCAAGGGGATCTCAGTGGAAATTGGGCCCGACTGTCTTGTAAGAAGAATTCTGAGGATGTAAAAGTACTTGTAGTGTTGTAGTCAAGACCACACAAACCGAGACCAAGACGTTCCCGAGACCAGAGAGCAGTGAGCAAGACCGAGACCTTAAATATCACTGAAAAATCATCATCTTGTTTGCAGGGGGCGTGTCACTTACTTAGACCGTGAGGTTGAGGCCGTAACCAGGGGATAAAAATCCATTTATGAAGTTATTTGTTCTTTTAGAAAGAGGCGTTTTCCTTCTAATCACAGTAATGACGTGGAAAAATAGCCAATCAGTGGTGGTCTTAACGAGTGTTCAAACTCTTACAGCTCAACAAAATGATGCAGAGCTGTTTCTGCCGTCACTCACAGATGTTTGATGTTTTCCACAGCTGCTTTGTCACCCTGGAGTGAAGCAGTGCGACTTCTCTGCAGCTCTGCAGGAATGCAACCGCAGCAGGAACAGAAACTGCTCCGTGATACCTGGTGAGTCCAACATGTTGAACTGTTGAATATGAATCTGCATCTTAAACTGCAGTTTGCTAACATTACAGGGAGAGAAGAGAAGGCAATCCTTTGTTACCCCTTTTACACCAAGCCAGTTTCCAGGGCTGGTTCGAAGCCAGCGCCTAATCTGGCACCAGTTCTTTGTGTTTGCGACAGCCAAAGCACCGGCTCTGGTTCCAGAGTCGCACCAACTCCTTACTGGTCTACAAGAAAGTACCGCTTATGTCAGGCGCTGGGGGAGATGGGGGTTATCGAAACTGAAATAGAAGCATGCAAAACTTTGTTCTGACCCCTCGGGGACAGACCGGTTAAAGTTTATAAAGTATAATTTCAGAAACTTTGTCATCAGAGGTCTGCCTCGAGAAATTAGAGTGATTCTGTTTCGCCGTCCATAGCAATCCTGACGAGCAGAACAAGTCCTTTGGACTCGTCGTGTTTCAAAGCTGATGTAGGTTTACAAAGCCAGCAGCAACACTTGAAACGAGACGCTTTAGTCCTCCATTGTTGTTGTTTTGCTTGAAGACGCACAAGTGCTGCCGGGGAAATCAGAGACGTATCCAGTGACGTAATGACGTTGCTCTTTTGCAGCCCTTGCCCCTGGAAAAGAAAACCGGTTCTTAGACGGTTCGCAAGTTGAACCAGCACCAGCCCAGTCCACTTTGGAGGAAAAGGGGTGAATAACTCTGACTCATGTTCTGGGTTATTAACTCTTCATCTCGTCTGGGTTTTTTTTGCAGTCGAGAGGTCGAGAGTCAGATTGTCTACAACAGCAGGAGAAACATCAGACTACATAAACGCATCGTACATCACAGTGAGTACAAATTTACATCTGTTCAGGTTTATATCTTCCACCAATCATAGGGGGGGGGGGGGGGGGGGGGGGGTCAGCTTACATGTAGGGGGCTTTCCAAGGTAAACAGGTTGGGGACGAGTGGCTTAGAGGTGTGAAATGTGTCATCGTCTTTATTCCTCAACATCATCCCAGTCCCACCAAGTAAAAAAAAAAAAAAAAACAGGTCTCTCATGGACGCTAAGCTAAGGGTTCTATTTCAGGGTTACAGGCAGAGCAGCGAGTTCATCATTACCCAGAATCCTTTGCCAGGCACCGTGAAGGACTTCTGGAGGATGATTTGGGACCACAACGCCCAGGTCATCGTGTCGCTGCCCGGCGGGGTGAGTAAAACAACATGATGGACTTAATTAGATGTGTAAACTTGTCTTCATGTCATAACAGTCAGTTTGACCTACATTCGTATTTCAACTGTGTTTTAAAAGTGCTTTACTAATAAAGTTTTACTTCCTTTTTAGACGGAGGAGGAGGAGGAGAAGGAGGCGGGGCATTGTGCTGTTTGGCCTCGTAAAGGTCAGCCAATCAGCTATGAGATGTTCACTGTGACTCACAGAAGTGAGAATAACATCTGTCTGGCCAACGAGGACAATGTGGTGGTCCAGGAATACGTCCTGGAGGCTACACAGGTTGGTGTCACCTGAACATGTTTCACTTTACATTGAAAACAGATGATGATGGTGTTGATGATTTGTAGCTGCAGGAGCTGGGGATCGAACCCCCCGACCTTCCGGTTGAGAGACGACCGATGTAGAAGCTATAAGAGGCTTCCCTTGGAGTTTCTGTCGTCACTCTCTTTCTTCTTTATCTCGACAGGACGACTTCGTTCTGGAAGTGAAACACTACCGCACCCCCCACTGGCCAAACCCAGACAGCCCCATCAGCAACACCTTTGAGCTCCTCAACCTGGTGAAAGACGAGAGTGCCACCAAGGACGGACCAACAGTGGTCCACGATGAGTACGTAATTTTTATTCTATCATGTAAATACATTTTTAAAGATTTCTCTGGCCTGATATTTCTCTCGTGTGAGGACATTTTACCTGTGGGAATCTGGAAGTTATTTTGTGTTTGTTTTCCAGCGTGGGCGGAGTTACGGCGGGAACGTTTTGTGCTTTGTCGACTCTGACGCGCCAGCTTAAAGTGGAGGGTTCGGTCGATGTCTTCCAAGTGGCAAAGCTCACGAATCTCATGAGGCCGGGAATCTTCAGCGACATAGTAAGGCTTTAGTTTGTCTGTACGCTGATGATTATGTGTTCTCTATTACGCAGCTTGTACCACGGAGCATTCATGCTTAAAGGTTCATTATGTCTAACATCAGTTTGGGCAAGCCCTGTGATTGACTGGCCACCAGTCCAGGGTGTAACCCCGCCTCTCGCCCAATGACAGCGGGGGTCAGCTCCAGCCAATCAGGAAACGGGAACAGCCGTAGAGATAATGGATGTATGGGCACATAAGTACAGCGTATATAACAATGGTACAGGAACTTTAGAAGGGCTCAACAACAGCTTAGAGATTTAGTATTTCTTTATCAAAAGTGCAAGAATGCTAGATTGCAAAATGTTCAGCACAACCGACCTTTATATATGGCCTTTGCCTTCTTCTTACCGCCACCTACTGGACTGGAGGTGTAGTGCAGTTACTTTTGTTGCTTCTCCATATGTCATTGGCCTGATTTGCATAATTTTCCTGGGACTTCAGGCCGCGGTGAAAATGCGGATAACAATGGGCCCCAGGAACCTTTGAGTTCCTTGACCTTTAGTTGCATAAAGTCTAACGGCATAATGGCGAGACATAAACAAAGTCTTGGTAGGAAGTCTTAAGTAATGGCACAGTCAGATTTAAAAGCACGACGGGAAGTCGCTAACCGCCAGATACAGTGAATCCTGGAAAAACCGGAAGTCGCATCCAGAAGCTCTATTGTCAGATGATAGTCAATGTGATCAGAAGTTGAGCAGTTCATAAATTACTGGATGTTAAACTAATCTAGTAATCGAAGGCAAAATTGAGAGTTGGGATTTTTACAATTATTATGATCAGTAAACTGGTAGCATAACGGGTTAGCCGAGGATGCAAACGCTTGTCTACACGCACAGGAGTCAATGACAAGCGAAGAGTTTTCTTGCGTTATTTTCTCCGAAGAATAAAGCCACACGACATTGTTGCTTAAAGATCTCTTCCAGTGAAATGATTCAGAAATCACAGACCTTTATATTCACGTTACCAGAATAATACCCGTGTACTCAAACACCGCTTAATTTTACTTAATTACCCGTCTTTTCTACAGGAGCAGTACCAGTTCCTGTACAAAGCCATGCTGAGTCTCATCGGGACGCAGGAAGACGAGAAAACCCTCCAGTCGTCCGACAACAACGGTACCATCGTGGTGGGGACGGCCAGCAGCGCTGCAGAGAGCCTTGAATCCCTGGTGTAACCGCCTCACAAAGAACTCGTTTCACTTTTACACATGAGCAACAGCCTTTAGTCTCTCCTCTTCAGCCACCAACAGAACTTCTCCTGACGCCAGACTCGCGCTGCCACTCCTCAACAATAATCGTCCTCGTGCAGGATGCCGTGTTGCAGTTTGAGGCTGGCGTGTACTGAAATAGCTTCTCCGTCTTCTTCTTCTTCTTCGCTCGATCTGGACTCCCTGCGGTTTTTGTAACGTGTGCCTTTTTGTATTTTTCATCCTGTACTTTTTAACTTTGATACAAGCTGTAGACTAACAGTCTGATGTTTCTAACTCTGTACCGCCCGCAGACACTTCACTCGACTAACACTTTTCCTAGACCTTTTGTATTTATTGGCACCGAGCCAAACGGGGAAACAAAAAGGGAAAAACTGCCTCTTTTTACAACGAGAGATATTTTGTTAGCTTGTCTTTTCTAGAACTCCTGCACTGAAATCCTTTCTGTAAATACCATCAGTAGCAGCAGTGTGCTGTTGAAGGGACATTTTAAAAAGGGCCTGGAATAATACAAAATAATAATCTAATGTAAATAATATTATAGTAATCAACTTGACGGACCAAATTTCTATTTATACGTTTAGATTTTTTATATTTGACCATTCTTAGTGCATTCGGATGTTACGCTTGACTTCTAATCGTGTAGTTGGAGAACATTAATGCTTTTATATTCTGGACTTTGTAACAGACTAAATGTGATGCATGGGGTACTGACATGTTTGTTTTTGTAGCTGGACATGAAACACTGCCGGATTATTAGCTAGGGGAATAAATAAGTGGAAGACCATCAAAACAGAGCGGCTTCTGATTTCTTTACGCTGTTCGATGAACGGCAGAAAAAAGCAACAGCAATATCTACGTGCAAGTTTTACAGCCTGTCCTAACCAAGCGGCAAACTCCGGTGTTGAAAAATGAAGCCAATGCAGAAGTGCAAAATCCTGCAGTTCATCGAGTGTCCACTAGAGGAACTGCAGGAACACCGGAAGTCACATACACATCACTGAAACTGAAGTTTCCCAATCTCTGACTCGACCTGCCGTTATTTGGGACACGTGTCTTATCAGCCTTTTTATATTGCCAGCTGAAAGCGGGATGTTTACTCCCCTGTAACGTCTCGCCTTCGATGTGAACGTCACTGAGGCGTGATGATGGGGCCGAGTCGTCCCACTGCTTTGAAGGCATCAAAGGTAGTAACAGAGGTGAGTCTGCGGCGATGTGGCTGATTGTAACAGCACAGTGTGTGTGCGCCAGGCGGCAACCTCCGGTGTTGAAAAAAAAATAAAGCCAATGCGGAAGTGCAAAATCCTGCAGTTCCTCGAGTGTCCACTAGAGGCTGGCTGCAGAAGCACAGGAAGTCACATACACACCCATTCTAAAAAGCCGTTTTTACAGCAGACATTAACATGTTTACAGCCTGGTTCAAAAAACCAAACAGGTCTGATTAGTTATTGTCATCACTGTACGGGGACAGAACTTTTGAAAACGGCTCCGTTTTGATTTTGAAAACGATACGTACGTGTTATCCATAGTTAGCCGCGTAGCTGACATGATTGACATATTTCCAATCACAATATTTCCTAAATAACAGGACATGTTCTTTCTTCTAAAGAACGAGTGATTTCTGACATGAAAAGTAAGACTTGACTCTCACAAAGACCATGAAGAGGCAATCAACCGTTGCCTGAGAAAGAAGGTTACAGGAGCATGTTGTGCTGTGATTATCCAGAGTGACTTACAGCGGCAGAATGAGCCTCAGCTCCTCGATCACCGCGGCTCACAAATGCACGAGCAACAGGAGGAAGGAGGCCAAAGCTCAGAGGTCACAGAGACCAGACAAAAGATGGAGCAAACAGTCCTGTGAGCCTGATAGGCGAGAGGTGTTAGAGAAACAAACACAGAAACAGAGAAAATGAAGACGTGGGCTGATGAGGTTATGTCCGACCTGTGGATTATTTTTTCCCTCCTCTATGGAGTCATGCTTTAATCCCTGCACTGAACTGGTTATTCCAATTGATTTCCCATGTGTTAATCCGGGCTAAGACTCTGCAAGAAACGCGCCTTTTCAGGACAGAAAATAGGTCAAGTGTCCAGACGTCATCTTGACCGGCCCCCCGTATCCACACCTTCATTTGCATTTGTGACTTTTCATAATTACATGCCCAATTATCCCCTGCTTGGTGGCCTAGTTTGCATGACTGCCTCCAAATTGATTGGACGCAAACAGACTGGTTGTCTTTTTTTTGTTTTAGAGAAGCTGAGATAAATAACTTTTTATGAATTCACTACTCACTCCATGTGTGGTGTCGGAGGAAGAGAGAAAGTTTTAGTGCTCTATCATTTGAGATTTCAGAGGAAGCGTATCTCAATGGACAACTATCCCTATCCAATAATGCTCCCAGAACAGGATCGCTTTAAATCACTGACACAGGGGCAAGTGTTAAACCAGAGGGAGACAGCTCTCTCTAAAACATCAGAGAGAGCTGTCTCCCCCCCCTCCTCTCTAGAGTGGATGCTCACGCAGGTCACCATGTGGTGGACACTGAAGCTTCAGTGTTTAGCCAGCTCTGCATCGGTCTGTAAACCTTTCTGCGTTCTAACCTCTCTCCATTTTTCAAAAGCATCTCCAATATTGATCCTAGTTTGAGCACGTTTCTGCTCGTGGAGCTTATTAGAAACATGCAGAGGCTTTTTAGGTCGGGTACAATCACTTCTATCTGAACCAGTTCTCTTGCCCGCTTCCATCGCTGCAACACCTGTTGGTTTGACCTGATAACTGCTCTCATATCTGGCAAACCGAGGGGGCCGTGTGGTGCCTTCAAACCGCCTACAGAGAAGAGACTAGTCAGAGACTTTGGGCCCTGGTGTGAAGGTTGGATCGGACACTTTTCATTGGCAGAGTGCAGTGGGCACATTTTTTTTTTGGTGCATACAAAAAAAATGCAACACTTGAAATCAATCGTACACTTCTTTAGGCGTCTTTATTCATGATGTCATCATTTGTACATTTTATAAAAGCACAAATCATAAAGCTTTCACAAAATCTGTGTGCTTCACTCACATGAAAACTTAAACCAACAAACTGAGTTAATATTCATCCTTTATTTGACTCACATCGTGTTCATGTTGATATAGAGAGAACGAACAGCTTCATATGAACCTGTCAAACCTTTGATAGGAAGCCACTCCTAACCGTTATACTGAATATTTAAAAATACATCTCAGGTACATGTAAAGAACTCTCAGCCCCTCTTTCTGTGTCCTTTCTTTATTTTCACCACTTTAAAGCATATAACAAACCCCTCAAAGTCAAATAAAAATCGCTCAGGTGACAGACAATAAATACTCTTCAGTCTGGGAAACCACTCGAATTCCACAAATAATGGATCAAAAATCCACACCTCCTCCGTAATGAATCCTCCGCTCTCCTCCAGCGACACACCTCCAACCCGTCTCCACTCGAGTTCGCACAAAGGAGTTTTGAACAAGTGACGAACAAATTAATCCTTTGCTCTAGCTGCTGCGAAGGAGTTAAGCGCAGACGGCGGACAAAATTGTGCTCGGCTCGAGCTGCTCCGTGTCCTGCATTGTTGTGTTAGCATGCTAATGTTAGCGCTCTTTAGCTAGCTCGTAGCTTCACATTGCATGTAAACTGACACAGAATGAGCGTGATCTAAAAACTCTTACGTGACATCTAAATAATCAGTGAGTATGTTCTTCTTCTTCTCTCTAGTCCTCGACTAAAACAGCTTTTATACACAAGGGGAGGAGCCGGCCGTCCCGTCCATGTAAACACGGCTCTGACAACAACACAGCCAGCGGGACTCGAGCTTCTCCCTCATTGTAGACAGTCATGACTCAGAGACACATTTACACAGGAGAGACTGGATCTCTGATTTATTTATGTGTCCCATGTCGCACATTCTGCCTTTAAAGATTCGAGGTTAAATGCACTTCCTTCCTAAAATAATGATGGAAATTTGGAAGGTGCATTATGGTGTTGAACGATATACTTTTGTATTAAATATAACAGCAAATTAGATTGTTATGCTTTGACATTAAAATAAGCAGGTTAAATAATGCTAATGTTTGCAAAGTTGAGATTTTTAAAATGTTATAGCAGAGATGCTAAAATAGAGAAATGTCCCATGTAGCCCATGAGACGTTTCACTGACATCACTCTATAACATCCAGACGTAGTTTCATCAA
Organism: Tautogolabrus adspersus; assembly: GCA_020745685.1. Lineage (NCBI taxonomy): Eukaryota > Metazoa > Chordata > Actinopteri > Labriformes > Labridae > Tautogolabrus > Tautogolabrus adspersus. The sequence continues at coordinate 31,612,193 of CM036539.1, read as the reverse complement.
ACCATCATACATTAAGTCATTAAGAACGGCTACAGGAAGTAGTTGGTAACGCTTTCAAACTGTGAGAAGTCCAACCCTGACAGGACAAGCTAACGTTAGCATCATGAAAACAAACATTCATGTTTAATTCTACATCTTAAAAGGTCCTGATTCGGAACATTTGTGGTAACGACGCAAGAAAGAGAAACAACAAAAGATGCATTTAAAAAGTTTAACTGATGGATTTTGACCACTTTTCACTTCTGCGGAGGTAGCCGCTAGCTAACGGTAAAACGTGTCGTCTGTTATGCTTTTATTGTGGAGGGGAACGACATGCAGCAAAGGAGACACAGGTAGGATTCGAACCCAGGTAGCCCACTGTCAAGGACTTTAGCCTTGAGAGTGGCCTTGAGTAGCCTCTGTACATGTGATGTGCACACTAACCGCTAGGCTACCGCCGCCCCCTACAGTTCCTTTTTTAACATTAATATAATCATGTCACTTTTGTTAAGGGCCTGTTTACAAGAGAGCAATTGTTTTTCATTTTCAAAAAGGTTCTGCGTTCAGACGACGACGTTTTGATGACGGATGCGGTGCACATGGATCTGCAAAAACGACTTAAAACGCTGTAGTGCACATATCAGACCAGCAGCTGGCGATGTGACATCTACCGAGTGGTCAAGGTTGACATATAAAAATGGCGAACGTTTGATGTTGAGGTGAGGATGCTACTTCAAGTGACCCTAAACTACAATGACTAAATATCAAGAAGATGACGACTGGGAGTCACGTCAGTCGACATTTTCACAAACAGGAAACGGGAGTCGGCCATTGTTGTTGTTATCCAAGTACTGGAAAAATTCTGGTGTCAGCAGGAGGTTTGTGCAGACACGTAAACCTCTTTCCTTGTACAGTCGCTCAGCTCGTATATTCGGACCATGTTTGTGCTTTTGATGCAGACATGTTGCTTTAATGAGTCGACCTCACACATCTTCACAGAAGAACTTCTCTCTGATACAGTTTACACTCGTGAGGAACATTTCCGTTTGGTTTCCAAACTCAGAACGTTTAACTTAAAGCTGCACATTTTTTGACCTCATACTTAAAAATGGGTTCAAAGCAACAGTGAATAATCTTTATACAGCAGACTTTAAATAGACTTAAAATAACTTTCAGGGATTCATCCTTCTGACCTGTTTGGCTTTTTCCTACTGTTACACTTTGACATGTTTCTCTTATTTACTTAAAAAATGGTCTACTATACATAAGTTCAGAACCCTGGGGGGCAGGTTTCAAACAGGGACTACATTCAGACAGGTGAGTCTCAGTCTGGAAGAAGATCCTGTAAGAAGCCAGAGGATATGATTGGAGAATATCTTCTTTTTGTGTGTGAGAGGATTGAAAGTGATTATCTGCTTCCACATGAGGCTCGCCTCTACTCCTGCAGGCTGCTCTTGGACATAAAGTGAAGTCCTTCCTCCTTCAGTCGGGCCAGCGCCGGGCCGTAGACCTCCTTTGTCATCGGAACCACCAGTCCCTTAGTAGTGATTTCTCCTGCAGAGAGAAAGACACACACACTAAGGTTAAACGTTACTTTGAGCTGTTTGACTTTAACTTAAGCACAGAAACAGGAAGTTGTTACGGATCAAAAGCTAAAGTCCTAACCTTCCATCTAAAGGAAGCTCCTTACTTTCTTTCATAATAAAAGCACAAAGCAAGTAAAGTAATCTCAGCTTACAGTTCACATATTTAAATTCCACTTCACCATGTTTCTCTAACTCTAACATGTGTCTCTAGTCTGTCTACAAACCCCCCAATGATGAGAAAAGTCCATCCTCTCCGTCTTTTGCCTGCTCCACTTTTCAGAAAATGTGTGCTCAAACAGGCCGTTTGGAGATTTTCTCTTCATGACATCACAAAGGGCAGTAACCCCTCCCCCAGGTGGGTGACACTCCCACAGCTAGGTGTTTGTTCTGCCCTCTGAGTCTGCCTTCTCACTGTAAACAATAGGACATGGAGCGAGAAAGCTCGAGCCACCCAAGCCCTTCCAGAGAGGGGCGTGGTCAGACACAGCTCATTTACATTTAAAGCTACAGACACAGAAACAGCCTGTTCTGAGCAGGGCTGAAATAGAGGGGTTTATAGGCATGATCAAATACAGGATCAGAGTGGATTTAGAACAAGACACTTCACTGACATGTTTGGAGGAGCTCTGAGACTTATTTAAACTGAAGAGGAGGAGAATATGTGAGCTTTAAGACAGTACAAAAATTCACAATAGCCTAACAATTTGTATTTTTGTAAATATGATTAAGTTAAACATAACAGCTCACTGGCATAAAGGAAGACTAATCTCGTGATCGAGCAGGAGAACAGAATTTACTAAAGTGATGGGGGGGCCTGGATTATGCTAAGGAGCCCCAGTGCGTCATCGAGCCCCCCATTTGGCCCTGCCTTAAAAAACACCTGAACCCCAAAGTGATGAAAAACTTTCTAAAGGTCTAAACCCACAGATCAGTCAAATAGTTCTCGATGGTTTCTACTTTTTAATATATCGAATGTTTAAAAAGACTTTATACATAATCTCACTGACCATCAAGGACCATGCGAGCAGCAATGGCTGCTGGGTATCCTACAGTCTTGGCCATGGCAGAGAAGCCAGTGGGGTCTCCGTACACCACCAGGCTAATGTGTTTGGTCTCCAGCTCGCCGGTCGGGTGGCGGAGTCCAACGTCGTTCCTCAGGATGATCATGTCGCGCTCTCTTTTATCTGCACACAGGAGAGAAATCGTTCGTACCTGATGCACCAGTTTGACATTTAGGTGTCGGTTATAAATCAGGCTCTTTGGCTCACCATAGGAGAGTCTAGCTTCCAGATGTTTTGCCAGAGCAGCCAGCACGTTGTCAGCGCGAGGCACCAACTCGTCACTCAGCATCCCAAACCTGAACACACACACACGACAAAAAAGAAGAAAGAATAGAATAACCTTCACAAAGCCATTTTCAAAGCTTTGAAAGAAAGCAATTCTGCTTTAACACCCTGGCTGCACTGCGGCAGTGACGGCCCACGCATCCTTGGCTAAATCTAAAGAGATGAGCAGTTGTTTTTTGTCTCTGCTTGGCTGGTGAATTGATTAAATGAACAACAAGTCATTCAGTCGGAGCTGCGAGTGTGTTGGCTTTTTACTCTCTTTAACTGCACAAATGGAATGATTCCAATGGTTCACTTTTACGTTTCAATGCCAGCGCAAACCTCTTCGCCTCAGCTCTAGCGGCGGGAGAACAATGGCAGCGCGGAGCCTTGGTCTGAAGAGACCCTTGGAAAAGTTGATTTAATTTGAAGAGTGTGCACGCTACACCACTTCAGGAATCCTCATTAGTGGGGAAAGTGGAAAAGTATGCAGAAGAGCATCATCGGCCTTGTTCAACCCACACAACCATCACTACCCACACAAAAAACTTTATACCCCTTTTCCTCTACCTCACTTGTAGACTTCCTGCTCTCTGCTTTTGTAACACACTGGACTTTTATATCCATATTTTCCAGGTACCGTGACATCTGGAATATAAGTCACAGTCTGTTTTTGGGGGTCTCTCAGAGAGATAAGAGGTTTAATCCGTCTTCCTGCGTGACGATTTCCACTGTGCTCAACAAAGTCTACAACGTGCAGTTTCTGTGCAGCTGTGTCGCTCTTTTAGTACCGTCTGTTTTCGCTTTGTGGTTTTTGCACTCCTACTAGCTACAGTACGGTAGTCGAGCGCTCAGCCTACGGTGAAAGTTCTGAAGTACCGACACCCCACGAGTCGTGCAGCCCACCTCCGCTGGTCACTCGTTGACTTTAATTGAGGAGTCTTTCAATCAGTCCAGCACGTAACGACCTTTATTTACCAAACAATATGCCACCGTTTTCTTTAAAAGCGCAGTATTTCAGTTCTGCCACCAGGGGGCTCTCAATCAAAACAATAACAAAAGATGAAGTCGAGGCTGGTGGGGAATCATGGGAGTGAGTCTCTCTGCTCCTCCCACCCCCAATGAAAACGAACTCAGAGCTGACCGTAGTCAAGACGAACGGGCGAAACCGACCTGAGGAAGAGAATATGTTTACAGACGAGCGAATGTATCCGAGTATGATTTACATGACGTTTTTATCACAGCAGCACATACAGCAACAGTACGCCAGCTTTCAGGAGCAGCTCACGCTTCCTTATGTAGCAGTCTTTGACGTAACATTGAGTGTTTCCATGGCAACGATAAACATGTCGTGTCTGCCATTTTTTTCATTCATTTAAGCTAATGAAGGAGAAAAGATGTTTAAAACGCAGCCCTGGATGCCTGGTCTGCCTCGCTTTGTATCTCCACAGCTCGCAAGCATCAAGGAATGGAGGTGATTTTCAGGTGGCGTGCAGTGTGTGATGGTGGCGGCTGCACTCTCACCATCACAGCATTTTATACCGGTATATTGGTCGCTCCGCTGTAAAGGACGCAGCCGACTTTTTAGATGAAACAATAGGTATTAAAAGTGACTGGATTTTACGGGTACTTTGTGACTTTCCAGATCAAAGTGTTTTCCTCTCTCACCATCGCAGGGTGTCCATTGCTAACTCGTCCTTTCCGATGCGTTCGTAAACAGCTTCTTCAAAGGCATCCTGGGAAATCGAGGAGGATAATCCAATCTGCTTACACAGGAGATCTCTCTGTAGAGAGAACAAATCAGTGTCATCTTTTAATTTCTCCGTACTTCTGAAACCATCACAGTACAAAACACTCTGACATGCCGTCTCCCAGAACGTCCCCTAAAACGTCTTCTTAAGCTCCAACACGTCCTTAAAATCAGTTTAGCTTTTGGACTGTATGCTAGCACCTCTTTAGCTAATATAAAACCTCCTAGCTCCTTTTTATATTATAGTTTGTTACTCAAAGAGGGTCTTCAGGCTCCTCTAAACACAAACTTGGTCCCTTAAAGCTCCTGATTAGCTCCTTGAACGTGTGTTAGCTGCTCGTGATTGTCACCTAGCTTCTCTTCAGCAACTAGACGGTCTCCCAAAGCTACTTTTTAGCTCCTAGTATGTACCCTTAAGCTTCTGTTTAGCTCCTAGTATGTACCCTAAATCTTCTGTTTAGCTCCTAGTATGTACCCTAAAGCTTCTGTTTATCTCCTAGTATGTACCCTAAAGCTTCTGTTTAGCTCCTAGTATGTACCCTAAAGCTTCTGTTTAGCTCCTAGTATGTACCCTAAAGCTTCTGTTTAGCTCCTAGTATGTACCCTAAAGCTTTTGTTTAGCTCCTAGTACGTACCCTAAAGCTTTTGTTTAGCTCCTAGTATGTACCCTAAAGCTTCTGTTTAGCTCCTAGTATGTACCCTAAAGCTTTTGTTTAGCTCCTAGTATGTACCCTAAAGCTTCTGTTTAGCTCCTAGTATGTACCCTAAAGCTTCTGTTTAGCTCCTAGTATGTACCTCAGTCCCTCTTTTGCACCTGCACAAGGTTTTATATATTTAACTCCTTCACAATCGCCTACTCCACTTTTCATACGAGGAGTTAAATCACTTTTGGTAATATTCTCTGTATTTCTCTCCTGGCTGTTTTTTATTTTAAATAAAAAGATTTATTTAAGTGTTTTCTTAGAGAAAATTGGAGAGATAGCTTATCATGCTTATCGTGATAAACACGCTTTGAAGCAGCAGCTCTGCGTGTCTCTTTCATCCCGAGAAGATAAAAAAGGACAAAGATTATGCACAGTACACTCATCAGTGTCAGAGAGCCTTAGGTCGCCGCAGCCTTGATGTTGACAAGCAGCTATTGACGGTAAAAGACTCTTCACTTCACAGTCAACGCGTCAAGTGGAAGAGCCGCAAAACAGCTCATTTCATAAAAGTGCGAGAGCGGAAAGGAAAGAAAAGCACCTCTCAAAAGACAGTCTTTCATGAGTTGGGATGTGTGTTTTTCTAAACCTTGAATGCACTCTTAGCGGACGTTCTTACCCAGAGTGTGAGGTGCTGGATTGGACAGGGCTCGCTGTTGATCAGACCCAGTTTGATGAACCCACTCATGGCCTTTGAGAAGCCCTGTGGTGCACAATGAGAGCTAAAGTGATTCACAGAAGTCTTTATATACACAGATACAGAAAGCAATCAGGATTTAGCAGCACCACATTTCCTTTTTTTAAGTTACAGACATGCTTTATTTACAGCACTGTTGTTGGAAAATAACCCCATGCAATGGAAGAAAGAGGTCTTTGACCTTTGTGCCAAACACCAACTCATACATTTATACAAGGAGACACATTCAAAACTATTAAACACACTTCAGGGGCGGAGAAAAGCGGTGGTGGTTACGACGTGTCCCCATGTTCAGAGGCTAAAGCCATCATTGCAGCGAGTTCAAATCTGACCTTTTGCTGCATGACCATTCTATGGTGCAGTTTAGATAACACAAACTTTAAAGGACATTTAGTGTGCTGACTTTTCTGTTTTCTTTGTCTCTGTGTGTGTTGTACCTTGAAGCGCAGCGTTCCTCTGATCAGTGTGTGTGCCGTCTCGATGCCATACGACTCGGCGTACTTGGTGCTGTCGCGGTTCGGAAATCCCTCGAGGTTGAAACCAGGGAGGAAATCCATCGGCAAGGTGGAGTCCATCAGAGAGCCGCCGGCCGGGATGCTCACCACCTTGACACACACACACAAAAACAGATTATTTCAGAACAGGGACAAAGTTGATTGCATTGCAAAAACAAATTGGACCTTTAAGGCCTCCGTACCTCGTTGTCTCGGAGGAAGATGGCGGGGCTGATGGTGTTGAGGAGGACGCCATACGGACTCCAGCTGAACTTGTAGCGAAGAGGATTATCGGAACATTCAGGAGCAGGAAGACCGCAGCAGAACGAGCTGTACGACTCCACCTGAGGGTTCAAAGGGCAAATCACTTCCTGTCAATCAACTCACTGGAAATGCATCTCAATGGTTGATAGTACATTAGACTAAGGCCCCGTGTCCACCCAGCGTTTTTCTCTGAGCGCCAGCGTCTTTTTCCAATTGTTTCCAATGAGTAGAGAGCGTTCTCAGCAGAAAGCGGCAACCCGAAGTTGCGGCCGCTCGGAGCCCTGAAGTTGAAAATCTTTCAACTTTTCAAAAAGGCGCTGTTGACGTCACCGGCGCTCTATTCCAAATGTATGATATTCCCCGTAGTTTTGCCGCCTACAGATCCTGTCTTGTACCCACATCCTCTTTGCTCCGTGTCTGATCGTGAAATAAACGATCTCAAATAGAAAACATGGAGTAAAAAGTAACGGAGCAGAGTCAGTCATACAGCAGCCGTTGTTAACAGACTGTTGTCAGAGAGACATGAGGGACGTGCAGCGCTTTTCTTCTCAGCGAACACACGCTTCATGCGAACACTCCTGAGCGCACAGCCAGCATTTCACAAAGATAATTACAGTTACATCTTTTTCATTTGACTAGAGCGTCTACGATTGAGACGTTGGCTGTGAACTCACTCCGACACACCTCAGAAGATGCTCGTGACTTAGCTGCAGGAAGAAATACTTACTCTCCTGTTTTGTTCAACGTGGTTAATGAACATGTTTCAAATGAAAAGTCAGACACAGAAAAATCATCAAGTGTGAGAAATGTAAGTTATAAAAAACATCTGCTCGTGTGTGACGTCGCCTGATTCTGACCTCAAACCTTCAAACCTGTATGAACTTCAGCTACAGTACGTGGACAAGTGTTCAATCATGGATCAATATTACCGCCACAAAGCCTCCACCTGTGTGTGTTCAAACAATCATTATCTAACACACACACACACACACACGCAGTCTGAGTGTGTGCTGACTCACCGTGCAGCCGTCTGCTTTGCCCTGGTCGATACACTCCATGGCCAGCATGTGGTCGATCCCCGGATCCAATCCCATCTCGTTCACGATGGTGATGCCCGCCTCCTCGGCACTGACACACATACATCACACACAGACACACAACCACGCACACACACATTTAGTTTCAGTTTGACGTCAATGAACCCCACACAGATTTTAAAACAAACTGAACTTGTTTTACAGGATTTCTCTTTCAGATTGGTTTTATTTAGTATACTTTTCTATGATGTGCCTGGTGAGTCAAGGCTGTTTGCTACAGAAGCTCAAACACAAGAAAAAAAGGATGAGGGAGACTTGAGTTTAATTTGAGTTTGAAAAGAACGACAACATGTGAAGATTAAAGGTCAAGTTTTGAAATTAGAACTAGATATAAAGCAGAGGAGAAAGTTTTTATGTTGTGTCTTTACTTTAACTTCTCCCTCTAATTTATTTTTCAAAAAATGATTTTATAAGTGCTTCCTAAAACTGTCACTAATACTAAGAGTTCAACCTTACTCTTGATGTTTAAGGAAGAATGTGCAACTTTTTGATCCGGCAGATATTGCCTTTGAGCTCCAGCATGAAACCAAAACAAACTGCTGTTTGGCCACACCTCCACTATTCTGAAGCCTCCGCTCTCCTCCAGAGACACGCCTCCAACCTCCCTCCACTTCTGTTCACACGAAGGAGCAGCCAGTATGCCCTCCTTCTAAAGTTTAGATTCTGGTCCTGAATGGTCTGGATTTGTTTGGACCAGAGAAGGTAGGCGGTTTTAAGGCACCCCCACACGGCCGTTTTGGACGCCCCTCGGTTTGCCAGATATGAGAGCAGTTATCAGGTCAAACCAACAGGTGTTGCAGCGATGGAAGCGGGCAAGAGAACTGGTTCAGATAGAAGTGATTGTACCCGACCTAAAAAGCCTCTGCATGTTTCTAATAAGCTCCACGAGCAGAAACGTGCTCAAACTAGGATCAATATTGGAGATGCTTTTGAAAAATGGAGAGAGGTTAGAACACAGAAAGGTTTACAGACCGATGCAGAGCTGGATAAACACTGAAGCTTCAGTGTCCACCACATGGTGACCTGCGTGAGCATCCACTCTAGAGAGGAGGGGGGGGGGGGGAGACAGCTCTCTACAATGTTTTGAAGTTGGACTGCAGTACCCATTTTAAACACTAGGTGTCAGAGTTACATATTGCTCCTTTAAGTATCTTCTGATTATTATTTTGTTTCACAATAAGTCAAATTTAATCACTTAATATCATCTTCTACTTCTCCCTCCATTAAAAAAGTCAAGATTGTATTTCACAACATTTTTTCTTTTTAACAGTCGAACAGCCGGAGAGAAGATTTGTCCTACTTCAGTTAAAATCCACTCTCTGAGCACACATTCACTCCTGTATCTTGGATCCTGGTAATAATTAACTCATGACTGTGTACTCACCTGCTCTGAAGCTCCTTCATGGCAGGACTCAGGTAGCTGGCTGTCACCATGTTTACCTTCCTGTTGATGCAGTGTTTGGCGATGAGTGGGTGAAACGAGTACGGCAGCAGGCTGAGGAGCAGAGGGAGGAGGTCAGGTCAGGTGAATGTACTTTGCGTATTGTAGATAATGTAGATTCAGGTCAGTCTCACGATGTAGAGCTGAGCTAGATGTGCCGAGATGTCGACACAGCTTCATTTTTTGGTCATCCAATGAAAGTAACAACCTTACAAGGTAGCTAAGAACAGGGACGGCGCCGGGATTTTCTTTCTCCCGGTGCTGAGGGGGAGCTTGACTAATATGTTGGGGTGCTACGTTTACAGTTCATTTAAAAAGAAAACAAAACTACCAAAATACATGAGGGGGCCTAACTGGGGCTAGACAGATTCATGATGGGGCTATAGCGCCCCCTAGCCCCGGTGTAGCGCCATGCTTGGCTAGGATGGTTTCAGACTTTGATTATTGAAAGAAACAACATTTCTGTGAACTACGATGAAGAAAACAGAAGAAGCTGGTGCATTGTTCTCCAGGGTGGGCACAATTTCTCACAGATGGACGAGAATATTTAGCTTATTTGGTTAGCTTGTTTCTAACATATACAGGAAAATACCTCGACTGGCTAACAGAAATAGCATCCTGATCATTTTAACGTAGGAGACGATCTATTTTACTGAAGACACTCAACAAACAACACCATATGCTCGTACTTACAGGCAGATGTTTCCTTAACTTTGTGGAGACAAATATAAAAACTGCTGACTCATGCTAGTCTGGTCTGCTGCTCTGATCCATCTTTATAAACAGTCAATGCTTAAGCTCATTTTGTTCACTGGAAAAATTAAGAAGACCAATCAGATGCCAAATATAGCTGATAATTGGCGTTTGGCCCCGCCTACTTTTGGGGGTGTGGCCAAAAACAACAGAAAAGCCTGAAAAGTGATTTCGTCATAATAAAGGCAACTAAAAAGAGCCTCAAAATGAAAACACTTTTCAAATCTGTGACACAGGGGTTACATTCAAAAAGTAAAAATAGATTTAACAACGCTGCTGTGAAAATAAAGGAAACCTGGACATGAGGGGAAGTTGATTCTCCCCCTCAATCTCTCAGCATGTTTTACAGCATATCCTACCTGATGACCAAGTCATGATCTTTGACCAGAGAGTCGAGGTGTCCCTCCTGGCTGCTGGCGTCCAGTGTCACAGGGATGGTGTTGGGATATTTTGCCGCCAGCTCTTCGGCCTGCTTCAGTAGAACAGACGCTAAACACAACCAGAGACAAACAGAGCACATGTTACATCCTCTGCGACACCGTCGTGTCCGTTACAGCCTGAGCTAGTGTGAAGAATCTTGCTTAATGTTTTAAATATCATCTGACTGATTTAGTAGGGCTTACTCACCCACAGTGACCTGGGTCTTCTCGTCTCGAGTCAAATACTCGACCACAGGTCCTGAGACGTATCCTGAACCCAGCAGCAGAACGCGTTTCATCCCTGCCTTCTTTAGGATCTGAGCTTTCTCCCTGAAGGACGTCAGACACACCGACTTAGAGCCCCGTTATAAAAAACACATATTACACTAAGGGGGGTCTTTCTAACTGCATTTCCATCCAACAGACGGAGATTTTAAACCCTTAAATCCGGCCAAATAATTGAGAAATCACAAAGACATTTATGATTCTTGTGAAGTTATCAGATCATCTGAGGAGATTTAATTAAAATTAAATCTGATTATTGGATGGGAACCAGTCTTTCTGCCTGAGTGGAGATGAATCAGCCGCGCACCTTTGACTCTTAACACATTCTTGATTCTTGATTGTATCCCCTGAAACACAGTATAGCTGTCTCTACATAGAATTTGAGTGAAGAAGTTCTGCAATAAAGGATCAATCAGTGAGATATGTAGTGAGTGAAATGATAAAGTGAGCTTACTCTATGATCAGACATTAAGGAAACATGCTATGTTGAAGTGCTGGCTTCTCTGACAACAATGCAGCAGCCAGTATGTCCTCCTTCTAACTTTAGATTCTGGTCCTGAATGGTCTGGATTTGTTTGGACCAGAGAAGGTAGGCGGTTTTAAGGCACCCCCACACGGCCATTTTGGACGCCCCTCGGTTTGCTAGATATGAGAGCAGTTATCAGGTCAAACCAACAGGTGTTGCAGCGATGGAAGCGGGCAAGAGAACTGGTTCAGATAGAAGTGATTGTACCGCGACATGGCAACCTGCGTGAGCATCGACTCTAGAGAGGAGGGGGCGGAGGGGAGACAGCTCTTTCCAACGTTTTAGAGAGAGCTCCCGCCCCCTCCTCCTTTCTGCACTTCTTTAGTTGTTTTCATAGTTTGAAGGTTATTTTAAATGGTTAAAGGAATCTTTTACTCTTTAGATTAAACTGCACACCCATATTTCTTTCTTTATGTTTCATAAATGAACAAACAGCTTTTCTCTGTGTTTCTCAGATGAGAGTATAAAATCTTAGATGTGACAGTGAAATGTGTAAGAAGTCAAAGTGGGCACAGAAATCTCTGATCAGACACTTTTGAGGTGATTGATGAGAATCTGAACTGAACCATGAGGGACGGGGGAGGTAGGAAGGAGGAGTACAGGGAGGGGTTTGTCAGCTGAGCAACAGTATCGGCCCTGTTGGCAATCACAGGCTCATGAGTAAATAATGTGTCACAGCCAACGTGTTTCTGTGTTGCATCACTTTAAAGCTGGCATGCTTGTGAACTAACTGCTGATTCAGAGGAGAGGGTTTTCATTGGGCAGGAGAAGTCTCCCGTTGGACAAACTCTGACTGATGTTCACGGTGAAACGTGAAAGAAAAAGTCGGCGGTGTGAGAGAGTCTGACACGTCTCTGAGAAAGGTCAGTGACATGCAGTTTGTACGACGTGTTCTGGTGACATTTCAAAAGGAGGGACTACTGACAACAATTTTAATTCATCCAATCACAAAGCTCGTCTGAAAAGAGGACACGCAGAATTAAGAAGAAGTTATAAAAACACTCAGAATCAGTCCACCTCTAACTGATGTGTATCCATTTGAAGTGAAAATACAATTAACCTTCTTTTCACGGAGATGATGGCTTTCATTTATTCAAGTATTAAGTCTCTGATACCGTCAGTACCTCTGTATTCACACTCTACATTTCTCACCGCAACGAGCCGACCTTCATAAAGAATACATGTGTGAGATTCTCAGGGCTACAGTCCACGAGAACTTTACTTACATGAAATAATCCGTCAGACCAGTCAGTGAAAAGACAGATTTATCACTTTCAAAGAAGCTGAACGTAACCCTGTAACCCGTGTGAGTCCACTGTACCACGCCGCCTCACACTCTCAAGCCTCTTAATTTATCCGAGAGGCATTCTCCGAACAACTGGAGTCAGTTAGAGATGCTGGATTATCATAACAACAATGACACCATAATAGAGGCCTCACCCCCAGTGACCTGTGGCATCAATACGACCAACCACCAAGCGCCCACGGGCCTCAAATCCCCCACGAGTCAGAGCCATGGACTCGTTAGCTTTGCCCTAATTGGATGCGACACGGCGCGCATGCACAACACCGACTGGAGGTCCGACCGGGCGCCGGGGCCTCGCTTCCTTAATTAAAAAACAAAGAAAAGAGAGACGTTCCCTCAGGAGGATTTCTCCCTGACTTTACATATCTTAAAGGAGCCAAACTCAATCAAAAGGATTAAGATTTGGAGGCATGGCTTGTCTGGAAAAATGATACTTAGGATGATTAGGGAAAAAACTCATCAGGCCTTAAAGATGGCCTCAATATGAGAGGGGCGGACGATGAGGCTGAAATGAGCCGCGGAAAGAGTCATTGTGCACGGAGCCTGAATATCAATCAGCTAAGAAAAACAAACATTATGAAGTCAGAGAGATCCTTCAAACCTTCAGCTGCGTCAACTGAAGCTGCAGAGAAGCTGTGAGGCTGTTAAAGAAGGAAATGTGTCATCGATAGAAAATTAAATCAAAGCTGATTCAAAAGGTTAAAAAGGAACGACACGCTGAGGAGGATTTTACAGAGAATCATGCAGATGGATTGTTTGTTTTCAGTCTTTTACAAAGTCACAGGTGGTAATCATTGTTTGTCTTAGCGATAGAGTGTAAATATTAACTCAGATGAGTGGAGAAGAACATACTGACCAACAGAAAACATGATGCAGCAGTTTCATTAGAGCACAGAGGTCGTAGCGGTCTCGTTCATACACTCTATGCACCGTGCAGCAGTCACAGGATATAAACGTCACTCCCCTCCTCTCCCTTTGGTTAGAGGTGAATTCTCCTGATAATATCCTGCTGTGTTCTCACATCAGCTCACTCAGACTTGCTGTGGGAAAAATATTAGGGGTCTGGCAGGAGAAACTCCGGGTGAAGTCTGAGTGAAACATTCGGCAGTTTTTGTTCACACATACAGCTCCTCAGGAGTTTTCTCCAATGTGAGGCTTTACTTAATGGGAACAATAAGGGGCTTTCAGATAGGATGCGGTGTGCGCTGCACTTGCTGAGGTGAAGGATGCAGAGCAGGAGGAGAGCGGGCACACAAATTATTGGCACAAGATGCTAGTTGACCGAAACCTTAGTTTCTGTCCTGTATTCCTTAGAAAGCTCTGACCTTCTGACCAACAGCTGTAAGAAACAACTGATTTATTGAGACACAGCACAACTAATTTGGGAATTGTGGAAAATATGGCCTTTTTTCTCTTTATATGAAGGGAGGCTAGCAGTTTACTACCACTTCCGACCTTTGTGTTAAGCTCGGCTAAAGAGATATAACACTGGTAATGATCGTCTCCTGTGACTGTGATAAAGATCGATGATACAACTTAAAAACATGCACACACAGAAAGGTGAAACACGAGAGTTATATGACGTAGAGGTGGTGACGGCGGGTTTGGTGAAAAGAGAGAGAAAAGGTGTTTCTACCCCTCGACACCCGAGGGTCCAGCGTCTGACGTTGGCTAGCAGCTGTGGCTTATTAGCACGCTAACCAAGCAAGGTGTTAATGCAGCGGCAGGTCGGCAGAGCAGACAGCAGAGGGCAGCACTGTGCAGGAACAACCACAAGTAACTGTTAGGTTTCAGCACTGAGACTAAAAACCACAAGCTGTGAAGCTCAAAAAGGACGAGTTAGCAAGAAAAGCAGGAGACTAGAGCACAAATATTAACAGCTGTTAGCTAAGATGCTATCATTATACGTTATACAGATGCTAAGTTAGCACAGGTGAGCTACATTAGAACTCAAACAGAACACAAACGTTACCTCTCTCGCAATCTTTTACACATTTCATCCAGAGATTGGGCGCATCAAGTCGAGTGGAACAAGTTTTCAAAGTACATTTTCACCAATCGTTTTTAATGAGCTACAAGCTGAGCTACACATGATACGTTAAATTAGGGCTGTCCAACGAGTACAGTTATCAAAACGCGAAATTCTGTTATTTTGCATTTTATTTTGTATTTGTGTGCTGTCTGAAGCTGGCTACACACGAGACGATTTTCAAATCCTAACAGATATTTACAACGAGGGAGACAACGGACATGACGACAGTTCGGACAGATTTTTTATATTATAAATCCTCTGAACGCACACACCACACACCTGCTATTTGTAGTAAGATATCAAGGACAGTAGATCTCGCAGAAACTCGCCAGATAAAAAACAAAAATGGAGGACGATCGACATCGTGGCTGTCCTGCTGTTTTTCTGTTTTGCAGCAAAAAAACAGAAAATGAGATAACACGATACGGGTGAATTCCTGGATGAGAAATCGGATTATGTGCGGCTTTACACAAATTGCAACGCGAGTTGAGGGTGAGGTGACACTTCCAAGTCTGCTCACTCTCATTGGCTGCTGCAGGTTATCTGTCGGAGGCAGGCCAACCAGGAACCTGAGTCTTTGGACAAAACTCGGACACGACAAGCCATGGATCGGGCCCCCGATTGGGTGGGGGGGCAAATTGCCCAAAATCATCTCGTGTGTGGCCAGCTTTGAGCTACGGGTACTTTACTTCCTGTTAAGATTCAAATCTGCTTTTATTTTGAAAGAAAAGAGGGAACTTGTGGTAAACTGAAGGTTAGGACATGAAGTTCAGCACAGAAACAGGAAGTGGTAACTGACGTCAAACAGCTCAAAGTAACGGTAACAAAGGTCAATGTGTGATGTCATCAGGTGGATATGACTTTGAAATTGTCAGCTGAGCTGTCTGAGAGTTTGTTAAAGTGAAATGAGACATTCAAAGATGCAGCAGTGTCCTTCTTTTACATCACTGAGACTACAGGGAGACACTGCTATCAGAGCGAGGGCTTAACTATGGTGCACCGAAAGGGACAAAAATAACACGGGATTAATGCGATTTAAAAAAACAGTGATTTGTTAACGCCGACAGCCCTAATTTAAATACATTAGGAAACATACCACAGCAAATAAAACACTCACTAACGTGCTCAAAGTTTGAGTCTGAAGAAAGACTTACATTCTTTCTCGGAGTTTTTTCGATGTATTCAAACTTCGGGGTGAGGACTCCGTTCGAGGTGATGACGGCCTTCAAGATAAAAAGACAAGAAGAAGACGCAGCACGTTTTAAAAAGTTTTCATAACCTGTAGAAATATCAATAATATACAATAAATGGTCTATAACTCAAAGCTCTTTAACACCGCAGGTCACACCTACACATTCACACACTGATGGTAGAGGCTGCTGTGTGAAGAGTCCATCAGAAGTAACTCATCCATTCATACACATTCAGACGCTGCCAACTTGGTGTGAAGCGTTTAAATATGTTCTGAGGAATGATGACGCTCAAACACCTTGAGATTTTATTGATAAATTGCTAAATCGTGGATCTATTTGATGTTTAAATGAAGTCAAACGTTACAGTAATGGGGATCTACAAAGAACAGAAACCTTTCCCTGCAGCCTCCTCTGCTCGGAGTGTTTTTTTACTTACGTCTCTGACTTGCGGGCTGAAGTCCTCTTCGTCCAGCGGTCTGGTGGCGTCTGAAGGCAGCTGAGAATGACACAAACACTTATTAAAAATTGACAGAGATAAAAACACAAGTCCTGTCTGTCCACTTTTTAGTTACTCATTTCACCGCATTAAACCAGCAACAGCGCTCTCCCAAAGCAAACCCAACCAGCAAGTCTGACACCAGCAGAAAGCCGCACCTCTACACCCAGCGGTAACGCCCTCTACTGTTCTCATCTCACCTCACCTCAGACCCAGACCCAGACCAGACCTCTTACCATCTCCCAGATGTAGGGGAAGAGCCGGTCTCCAAAGTACTCTGTGGCTTCAATGGGCAGCTGAGCAGGAAGGTTATCGATGGAGCACATGAGGATCCCGTTTCCCTCCACGCTGCAGAGACAAGACACAGAAACACAGTTCACAGTCAGGACCACTTTGTCGAGAAAAAGACTTTATTTGTAATTACTAACATTTGGCGGTATGGCTCTGTTCTGGGATCTCACTGCCCTACTATGTGCTGCTTATGTGGAAAATTAGGCAGGAACCGCACACACTCCTGCCCTTCCTGCAAAGCCTAAGGCAAGGAGAGACGCAGCAAAAACCCATACAGAGACATTGATTAAGTGTGATTAGCCAATAGGATGCTTTGAAGCAAATCAGCTGGCCATCAGCTGATGAGGGGTTGCATGAGATCAGCTGTTATCAAAACACCGACATGATAGCAGAGCGTGACCCCGTGGCCTGCCTGAACTAACGCCACGCTCAGTTTTAACGATTGGACAAATAAAAGAGATATGCTGGAACAGCTGCTCGTCCTTGGGTCAGACTGCAGCTTTGAAGCATTTTGTCTGTGACCGTCCTCGATATTTGGAAACAGAGGGGACCTCGTTAGGCCAACAGGGTTCGGTTCTAACCAGAACTAGATTAGAACTTTCCACATGAGCTCTCGGGTCTTGTAGGTTCCTCAGGATCGTTGGTGAGGACGGCCTGCTGGTATTATGCGAATGCTGCGTTCCATCTGATCTCAGAAGTCAGATTCCGAGTTGCCAATCTCACACGTCTTAAGGAGGAACGCCCCCAGAAGTCGAAGGTCCGACTTGGAAACTTGGGAAATCGTCATTAAAGATTTTACAGGTAGAAAAAAAAACACTGAGCTGCAGACGAATGACATAAAATGACTAAACACAAGTTCTGTCATAAGAAATCTAGAATTAAAGAATGAACCAATCCATCCATTATCTAGACCATTTTTCCCGTTTGGGGTCGCGGGGGCGAGAGGCGGGGTTACACCCTGGACTGGTCGCCAGTCAATCACAGAGCTGACATATACAGACAGACAACCAGTCACACTCACATTCACACCTACAGACAATTTAGAGTCACCAGTTAAGGAGCATGTCTTTGGACTGTGGGAGGAAGCCGGAGTACCCGGAGAGAACCCACGCATGCACGAGGAGAACATGCAGACTCCACACAGAGAGGCTCCTGTCAGACGGGGATTCAAACCAGGAACCTCCTCGCTGTGAGGCACCAGCGCTAACCACTGCAGCACCGTGCAGCCAGAATAAACCCAAAGTGACGTATTTAAAACAACCCAAGAAATCCTTCAAACTTACACACCTTGTTTCTGTTGTTCTAGGAGGAAAATGACCTTCATCAATACTTTTAATCAACAGATAAAGAAACATGCTTGTGGTGCAGGTGAGAGTGTTTGCTGAGTACCTGTCATGGTCTATGTGCTGGTCTGCGTCGTACATACAGAAAGGCTTGTCGATGGTGGTGCACTCGATCATGAACTCGATGGAGCCCCCGGTGTCAGCGGAGATGTCACAGATGGCCAACAGTCTGTGAGAAGAGAGACGAGAAGGTGTGTGAGAGGGACGAGCGACAGGCTGAAAGTAAACATGACTGATAACCTGACGAGATAAACGTGTGACCTCTGTGGACGTTCAGCAGGGAACACACTGCACCGCGACACACACACAGGATTAACACTTTGAGTTTGACTGAAAGGTTGTTAAACATAAAAGTGCGTCCTATAAACCGGATTTTAAGGTAAATAAGAGAAACAGTCGGAGCTCCTGGTAGAAAATCTGACAATGTTCGTACTTGTGAGGCAGCACAGGCGACCCCTCGGTGGCCGCAGGCGGGACTTTTGGCGGTCTCATCAGCCTCTGGGCGTCCGTTCGTCTGAGGAGTCGGGGCGTGTGGGGGTCCCAGTAAATTCCGTTGATCAGACAGGTTGTGTACGGCGCCACCTGTGGACAACATGATGCAACATGTTATCAGTTTTGATGCATTATTTACAGAGCGTTCTTTACAGTTACAGCCAGGAAGCATTATTTATGTCTTTAAAAGTAGAGTCAGTAAAGACTAATACTAAAGTATTGCTGCTGAGTCATTATTTCTGGGCCTCCATACATGTGTGGTGGTGACTGTGTCTGCAGAGAGCCTGTCCTCGCAAGTCAAATGTTTTATATTCACCAGAATTCAGGTAGCCGATTGGTTTGGTTCCATGATTAAAAAATATTGATATAAAGAACCCCTCAATGATGAGAAAAGTCCATCCTCTCCGTGTTTTGCCTGCTCCACTTTTCAGAAAATGTGTGCTCAAACAGGCCCGTTTGGAGATTTTCCCTTCATGACATCACAAAGGGCAGTAACCCCTCCCCCAGGTGGGTGACACTCCCACAGCTAGGTGTTTGTTCTGCCCTCTGAGTCTGCCTTCTCACCGTAAACAAAAGGACATGGAGCGAGAAAGCCCGAGACACCCAAGCCCTTCCAGAGAGGGGCGTGGTCAGACACAGCTCATTTACATTTAAAGCTACAGACACAGAAACAGCCTGTTTTGAGCAGGGCTGAAATAGAGGGGTTTATAGGCATGATCAAATACAGGATCAGAGTGGATTTAGAACAAGACACTTCACACACATGATTTAGGGAGCTGATAGGTCAGTTCTTTCTCTCCGAGTTCCTTCAATCCAAACTTTGGTGAAAATCAACATCAGCTGCCAAGAGCAGATCAATAACTTGTTTAAAATCAGCGGATAGAAATTAATTTAAGCATTTGATCAATAATTCCCGTTGTTTTTCATGGATAAAAGTGGAACACTGGCAGGTTTCTGCTTTTTAAATGTCAGGATTAAATGATTTTCTTATTTTTTTCACAACCTCTGGGCTTTTCCTGCACTTATCTAATTATAGAAATCGACAGCAGAGTCATTGATATTAAAAGTTAGAAACATTTGCAACCTTCAAGTCAATACAAAGGTTTAAAGTGATTAGCATGTTGCATAAGTTTTGAAACCACCTCTCCAACCAGCGAGTGTGTGGATAGAAATAGAGGACGAAGCCTCTGAGTGACGGACAGGAGCAGGTGCAGTTACTCAGGGGGAGTAAAGGGGGGAGGGGGTAATGGGGGGGGTTTAGTGAAGGGATGGTGGTGTTGGTGGAGGAGGAGGAGGAGTAAAAGGGAGCAGACTCACGCTGGTCCTGAAGTGCGACGTGTAAAGCTCCGGGTGGTACTCGTACTCCAGGGGGTCGTAAATGCCGTCGCTCTTCCTCATCAGGTGGTGATGTCGGCTCAGGACGGTGGCGTACACTTTGGTCATGTCTAACAAGAAAACAACAACATAGTCTCAACGTTAGATGAATAAAAGCCACTTTGAACGGAGAGAACATTTACATCAGATTAAAGGCGCAGGAAGCTAACATTAGCATGTTGACCTGTAATTGTTTTGTTTTGGCTGAAGACTGAAAATCTAAATCTAGATTGAGTTTGCTTTTGTATCTGAGTTCTTTATATTTACACTCGGTCGCACGGGTATTTAGGACGCAGACTCTTCAGATGATAAATGAGGTCACAAAAGTTCGACCTATACATCAGATTTTGCAGTATTTATTTGGCGAGATAAGAACGCTGGTTTTCCTGTGATAAAGGTTCATTCAGTCGTCTTCCTCTTCCTCTCTATGAATAGAATCATCTTCTTCATTTCTTATGGTAACAACTCTGGTGGTCAAAGGTGTGCTACGATTCGATACACTTTATCGTCCCCTTGGAGAAAATTGTCTTGGACTCAAAGCGCTGCCAAACATTCAGCTGCTTCCGCTCGAATCAATGAATAAAAAACAATAGAAAACATACATTGCACATTACCCATAATGCAAAAGATCTGCAAAAACACAGCATGAGAGATGAGATAACAAAGGTAAAAGAATATAAAACAACTTATAGGACAAGCTAGCTTAGCGCTGGGCGATCGGCACATATTGTTTTCATTTCCGGGCGATAATGAAACATTAGTGCGCTCACAGATCTCAACATGCCGTGCTGACATAACTCGCAGTAATGAGGTAAGTTTGGACTATTTCTCTGTTTGCTCGGTGCTTTTGCAGGAGAATAAGTGGAGATCTTTAGAAAGCAACCAGAAATGACTCATGGATAAACTGAGTCAATTAAAGGGGCGCTGCTCTTGTAGCGACCGGCAGCATGTTGCTGGTCTGAGTCTGTGTTTCTATATGTTTATTGTTTTTACCCGGCTGCAAACCAAAATTCCTCTCGGGGACAATAACGCTGAAGTTAAATATACAATATGTCCACTTAGGGCTTCCATAGAAATGTGAAACAGGTGCCTTCCTGGTGTGGGCCAAATCACAGGACTTCTTGAAAAGAGTCTTTTTAAGAGGTTGGAGGCTTCAGGCGTGATGTGACTGGAGCTCTGCAGCTCTTCTTTTAGTAAACATTACAACACTGAACATGACGTAGGCTACAGCTCATCACATAAATGACAACACAGACAAACCTCCAGTCTCAGAGACGTCTTTTAACTCGTGAGGTTCAACGTACTCAACAGGAAGCTCGTTGATGATGTCTTGGGCTCCCTGCAGGAAGAAGAGACAGGCATTAAGAACTACAACTCCCAGAATCCCTCTGTGTGCTCCTGATTTCTGAGATGTATTTTAACAGTTGTGGTACCTTGGAGACGTTGCCGGTGCCGGTGAAACAAAACGTCACGGGGCCGATTGATTTGGGCATGAGCCCCATGGAGATCTCGTACCCACAATCCCTCACTGAATGGATGGCCTGGCTGACGTTCCTGTAGTTATGAGCCATGCCGATGTGCTGAGAACAGCAGAGAGACAGGAAGTGATGACATACAATAAGGTTTTAAATTGTTTCATGCAGCAGTTTAATATTTCTGATCCAAGTGTATCCACTAAAAGTTCTTGTTTGTCACTGACAGAATCAGGTTGTTATTCAAAGTGTCTGACAACATTACAGAGAGGAGCCTACAGATATATATCTTTTTTGTAAAGAGTAGGGCTCTGTGTCCACCCAGCGTTTCTTTCTGAGAGCATTCTCAGCAGCAGGCGGCCGCATTGAGAAAAAGATCAGCGCCCAGCGTCTTTCTTACGAGCGCTCCGCCTTTTTTGTGTGACCCACCGAGCGCTTGAGTTGAAAATCTTTCAACTTTTCAGAAAGGTGATGTTGACGTCACCTGCGCTCTTTTCCAAATGTATGATATTCCCCGTAGTTTTGCCGCCTACAGATCGTGTCTTGTACCCGCATCCTCCTCGCTCCGTGTCTGATCAGGAAATAAACGATCTCAAATAAAAAACATGGAGTAAAAAGTAACGGAGCAGAGTCGGTCATACAGCAAACGTTGTCAACAGACTGTTGTCATGGAGACAGGACGGACGTGCAGCGCTCTTTGTCTCAGTGCACTAACTCTTCATGCGAGCTCTGTCGAGCGCACAGCCAGCGCATTTCTGTCCAGAAAAAACGCTAGGGGGACACGCAGCCTAAGATGTTATTTTTTTTTAAGCCTGTGCTCTTTTAACCGCCACCACTCTATTAACAAATGAGTCACTCTAACCATACTGAACACACGAGCGGCTCGTTGATCGGCGTGTTAGTTTGTGTTATTTTGTGGTTAACAAATATTTTGTAACCATGTAAAACTACAAAGTGACACATTAACAAACACACCTTTACTGATCCGTGCACCAGTTGACCCGTGACTCCCGTCTTCTAACCAGATCTTGTTTATTTTTGAGTTTATTGTTGATATTTAATGTTTTACCTTTGTACAAAGAGAGCACAGTCTACTGAAGTTAAATTCTTCGTGTGTTAAACATACCTGGCCAATAAAGCTGATTCTGATTCTGAAACTTAGCTGTTACTGCTAAAACTACGCATACTTTACCGAAGCGCTGTACTTCAAACTTAATAAAAGTGTTCAGACAAATAGGACGGGATGAAAGGAATAAAAAGCCAACTCTCAACCAGAGCCAGAAGCCGAGACAGAAAAGTTCAAAACAGGCAGTGGGGGGGACAGACAAAGTGTTGATCTCTGTCGGGATCCTGTGAGTAATGTTGTCAGAATAACTGAGCCTGTCAGGGACAAAGAACAAACATTAACGTCTGGTGGATTCTCTTTGATTAGCCGTTATTACCCCAAAAAGATTTCATAACATCCTGTTTTGCAGCTGCTGACTGAAACAATCTACTGAAACAAATATTTAACTTCAGACCCCAAAATATTCAAAATGTACGACTCAGGAGCAGAATGTGTCTGCATGAGGGATCAAGGTAACAAAGATTCTCTTCCCTTACCATGAAGGGAGTGTGGTGTCCGAGAGCCAGGAAGCGCAGCCCCAGTCCGTGTAAGATGTTGATCATTCCTACAAAAACAGAATATACCGGATTCATTGTGTTACAAGAAAGGAACAATTGACTTTTATACTTTCATTTTGATTCAGACTGTCACTTCTTTGAGACATTTCACCTTCAATCTGAATGTGTCTGAGGCGTAATGGGGGGACGAGGTGATCCTCCCTCTGTACCGTCATTAGTGGTTGTAACAGAGGTCTTAAAGGGGCGAGCACAGCGCTGTGTGTGTGTGTGTGTGTGTGTGTGTGTGTGTGTGTGTGTGTGTGTGTGTGTGTGTGCGTGCGTGCGTGTGTGTGTATGTGAAGTTCCTGTTGTGCCATGCTCCCTCGCTCTTCCTCAACGCTGTGATGCAACGTGAATTCACAGACTGGGACTCCAATATTACGCCACAGTGGGATCAATATGAATGTCTTAAGGTGTAATGACGCCTGAGTCATTCCTGCGTTTAAGTGGGTCACGCCCACATTTGTCTGTGAGACGCTGATGATGTTGTATATGTCATTATGAGTGCTGATGTTGTTTAGCTACAGTGCTCTTTTTTTCAGTTAGCACTGATTGCCTTTGAGGAGTTTACGAGTTGAGCACGCCGGCGCTGTGTTTGCACATGCCAGCTAAGTCAATATTAATTGAATACTCGTGTTGACACAAATCTGAGTCAGCAGCCTCTAGTCATGGAGACTAAACGATGAAGGTCTTCTTGATTCAGGCAGAAACAATCTAACGGAAATTAAAAGTCCAATAAACCTGCCGTCAGGTGTTGATCTCTACGGTTACGGTCACAGACGACACAAGCAGATGCCAAACACTCTCAAAGTCAGTCCCAAAAATGACCTACTGTCTGACATCCAATTTCCACAAACTCTGTGCTCGCTGCGGTCTGTCAGCTACGCCGTAGTTCGCTGCCACTCTAGTCAATGATTGTGTTTTCACAGCGAGCGCCGCGGTTCGGTTCATCTCTGGAGCGTGCCACCAGCGCCACTTTGCTCTGTTCCGTTTCAAATACGCTGCGAGTCTGTTTTCGACGGAGTACGCTGCATGCTCGCGTCAAGCTTGATAGAAACGTTTTTAGTTCTCCTGTGATGTGTCTACAGCTGCTCATGGCTGCGCTCACTTTCCACAAACTGATCCATCGGAGCAGGGTGCCCGCTGACCGGCGGAGCAAAACCAAGGCGGTGACAGAACGCAGCATGCACGGAGCACATGGGGAATGGGGTGAGGCATATTGTAAAAAGAAAATTGGAGAATTTGACATACCTGCAACACCGGCCCACTGACCGAACGCTACGATCCGATAGCCGTTAGCGTCGACCATCTTCTCGTAGTCGATCAGACGCACCTCCTGAGGGAGAGATTTGGGGAATATTGTTTGAAGGAAAGGCAAAAACAAAGATAATCATCCAACTCTGGCAATGTGAAACGTTGCATATTTGTGTAATTTAGACCGTGTGCAGGAGTTTGCCTAAAACTTTAGGTAACTAAAAACAAGAAATATCTGATGCCTAGGATTCTAATTCTGTTTCTACGGTAATGACACAGGTATGGATAGTTCGATTTTTACTAGTTTAAGATTCTGGTATGGGGACAGAACTGGTCCCAGTGTCCGGTTTCGGGGATCAGAATCCTTGCAAGGCGTGTTCAGGGATCTTAAAGTCTCTCACCTTCTTCAGCAGGTCCTCCAGCAGCCCCATGTTGGCCTCCTGAGCTTTGATGGTGTGGGAGAAAAACGCGTACGTCTTCCTGGGAATGAGCTTCTCCTCCGGCGGCCGCTTGACCCCGATGATCAGAGACGCCTCGGAAATATCCTCCTGAATGACGGCGCCCGCCCTCATGTAGTACTGAAAACAAACACAGGTTGAATCAGGCGGCTGGTAGAGGTGACAGTATCAAAGCCTCAACAACACGTATTCAATGTTTACATTGATTTCTTTTAAGTGTCACGGTCGAGCGGTGTACCTTCTCGTGGATGGCTCTGCTGTTGGACGGTTGGACCAGGACTTTGACGCCGGCGTTGGTCAGCTCTTTGATGTGACGTGGGGCCAGCGGCGCCCTCCTCTCCCATGGGTTGATGTCCTCTCTGCGGATTGCAATGACGGCTCTGTGGTGCTCATAGCGCCGCTGGCTGGTGAGGCAGCTCTGCGTCCTCTTACCGTGGCGACTGAGGAGTCTGAACATGACTGCACCCCCCCTGCTCAGGACAAAGACACGGAGCCACACACTGCTGAGAACGCCACGTTTAGCAAACATGGGGGCTCGGGCATTCAGCCAGGGACACAAACTGCTACGTAACATCAATAAACACTTTCTGATAGAATCATGTGAATATCACAAAGTACGACTGGAGGTCAGAGTCTGGTCAGGTTTGCTGCTGGGAGAGAGCTGCTGACACACAGGTGCTTTGGACAGACTGGGAAACTTCGTAACATAACAGGAAGCACTTTTATTCCGTGCCCGAGAACTCAACAATCAACCATTAAACATGAGAGTGACTGAACAGCACAGACACACAACCATTAACAGTGACCTGGAGGAGCTTTGGGACAGATCGCTGGATGTCTGTTAATGTCAACGAGAGTTTAGTGACGGATTTCTCTTCATCAGGACGTAATGTTGACATGAGAAGAGGGACCACGCAGAGGCGCTGCTTGTCAATAGGCAAGGCAGGCAACTGCTTGGGGCCCCAGACCAGTAGGGGGCCTCAAAAGCAGCGGCCTAAAATGTGCAAATTTTGCAATGACAGTAGGAAACCTCCATAAGGGGGCCCTATCTGACAACACTCATTCTCGTTGCCCTTGCTGAACATTGGTAGGAGGGCCCCCCAATGGATGTTTGCCGAGGGCCCCAACAGGCTCTAGAATCGCCGCTTGGAACACGTGACGTTTAAACATGATCAGCAGAATAGACGGTGAGAAATGATTTATTCTCATAAACCAGGGGCCCGTTTCAGAAAGAAGGTTGAACAAACTCTCAGTCTAACTCTGAGCTCTGAGGTGATTTACCCACAGGTGGGAAACTCTGAGTTTTTGGTTCCAGATCAGCAGATTTGAGTTTGTTAAATCAACTCAGAGTAAGTTCACTCGGTGTTCAGCACGTGCACCATGAGGATAAAAAGCCAACATTAATGGAGCCCCGATACTACGATTCACCATGGCACCATGGGGCACATAATACTGTATTCACACACACAGGCTAAATGTCCTCTCACCTTTATCCTGTTTAGTTTATTCATTAGTCCTGATTAAATTAACATCTCCCGACGTAAATGTAGGCTCTTATTCCCTGCGGAGTAATGCAGCCCCTTCATCTCCTCGACTAAAACACATTCCATGTTTGACAAAATAGTTTGTTTTATACGCTATAGTATAGCCTACCTAACATATACAGTAGTATTAAAACAATCTGGATTTGTATACAGACAAACGGTGAATATCCACTAAGCGTGATACGGACTGAATGAAAGAAAGAGGAAATGAAACGGTGTTTCTGGCTCTGAAAGAGGAGACGGGGAGAAACTCGGGGTCCATTGAAGAAAACCTGCTCCCGACCAGGTTAGGTTCACAGACTCAGTTACTATGGTAACTGACTCAGAGCTAAAGTAACCTCCCTCTGTGGAACAGGCCTGAGTTACCCCTCTTTCTCGGGTTTGAGTGACCTCCCCCTCTGAAACAGAAAACCCAGAGTTTCCCTCATTTCAGGTTGAACTGACTCAGTGTTTGCACTAAAGCTTGTTTCTGAAACGGGCCCCTGCACACTATCTCAGTTGCTCCTGAATGAACTGGGACAATGAACTTATCTGCAAACAAAATAATACAGTAGATCATAATGAGGATACGAGCGTGCATGTAAAGGCTTTAATGTAGATCTTATTGTGGAGACTTCTTTCTCCTATATGCCCTGATTGGTGGAACCAATGAGCACTTTTATCATTTTTTAGCTTTTGTATCATGTTTTAGCGGGGTTTGGGTAGCCTGGCTCTCTTCCACTGTCAAGGCAAACAACTTAACACATTTTGTTTTTATATATATACAGTCACAAAAATGTTAAAAAAAAAAGGAACTTTTACGAAGGGGGTTTTGTGCCAAGAACCCAGCTGTCACTCCAGCAGGTCACTACTTACGGCCAAAAAGTAGTCCCTCATTATAATAACACCCCTGTAAAGCCATTCCTTCTACTTACTACTAGGGTTGCAAAATTCCGGGAATTTTCAAAATTGGAAACTTTCCATGGGAATTAACGGGAATAAACCGGGAATTTACAAAATTGAAGGTTGGCCCTGAACAGGGAACTTAAATATAGTTGGGGAAAATGTATTTTAACATAATCTTGACTAAAACAACCAGATTTCATGCAAGTACACTTGAATATCTATGCTATTCCTCAATCACATGCACAGTGCACCAGTGTTGCCAGATCTCGTGAGAGAAACAAGCAACCAGGTCTATGGAAATAAGCCCAAAACAAGCCCAAATCAAAATCAAGATTTTCACGAACATGTGTAGGCTACTTAACAATCATTTTGGGTCATTTTTTTGCCGTTATGCATAGAAGCATAAATTAAGTAGAAATGTAAGCTACATTTTCACTCCTAGTCATCTCTGCTCTCAAACTGCAGTCTAAAAGTTTCTTCCCCTCCCCTCCGTTTTCAGGCGTTGTTATCCACCAACTTGTTGAATTCTCACAGGAATTAATGCCCTGGCTGCGGCTGAGAGCCTACACATGTTCGTGAAAATCTTGATTTTGATTTGGGGAGATTGGCATGGCTGGATCGCTAGCTATTGTTGTTAAACACACGCTCAAAATATATTTACTGTTTGTTAATAGTACACAAAGTTACTGACTTTAAATCTTGCTAGCAAACGTTAGCTTTCTGGTTCAAAACTGAGCCAATCCAGTTTGTCTCTTTCTCCCACTCTTTATTATATTCTTTTCCATATTTTCCCCACTTATTCCTGGGCATCGTCACTCTGTCGCTCTGTCAGGTGTAGTTGTGCATGTGTGTGTGTGTGGGGGGTGCCGGATCGGGCGTGCGTGGTAACCAAGGAAACGGGGTTGTAGACAGATCATAGAAAAGGACAAACTAACTATCGCGTTCGTGTTTCGCTTATTGTGGAGAGCTGCGAGAGAATCAGTAGGCGTTCATACAGGGAGCAAAGCAAGCCCAAATAAGCAACTACACTTTAGAAAAACAAGCCCAACAACCCGCAACCCGCGACTGACGATATTTGCAAACGACTTTACAGAAAAACAAGCCCAAAGTCGCTTATGACAAGCGGACTTGGCAACACTGCAGAGCAAACTGCTTACTGCAGGGCAGAGCTATAGAGATACTAAGAGTTGCGACACTCTATGATGTCGCCGCCGGGGCAGTCACGTGGTTCATGTAAGCCCTAATAGTTCCAAACACACGCTGGCTGTCATGTTCTTCTATAGGACAGACAGCAGCGATTGCGTTATTGAACGGTATATATTATAAAAACACACACCCAAGTACTTTTTCAGCTGTTATTGCATTATTGCAAATGTCAGTTTTGCATTTGGAGAGTCAGGGTGACAACGAAAAGCTGTGTATTACTTAGATAAGTTTTACATTTTTAGAGGGAAAAGCTTAGTGTTCACGTTTAACTTTTCTTTTCCATATCATTCATCTGATGATAGACGCCTCGTGATTTTCATTTTAGCGCAACTGGGCTGTATTATTGATTCCCCTGATTTTGCTCATAAATTCCGATTCAGCCGTTAGCTTACCTCCGTGGTAGCGCTAAGAGGTCTGCCGTGGTCCGTTCAGCATTCGTCTAGCAGCTAGCATACTTCTTCTGATGAAAGCGGCCACCCCCAGGACCACAACGTGAAACATGATCATGTTAAGACTAAGAATATCATTTTAAGATTAAACCATACACACATTATCAAAACTATTACAGAATGAAAACTCATTGAGGCTTGTATGTTTGGGTCTATAGGTAAGTGCAGTGCTATTAAGATTTAACTTAACCCAAGTAACTTCAGCAATTAACTATTATTTAATAACTACTATTTCACATTCAGAAGTATATGTTGGTCCTGTTATTTCTTGTATAGTTGTATAGATTATTATTGTTTATAGTTTGCACTGTGTATATACACATTGTATATATTTTGCTTTCTATTTATGTTCAGAGTGTTTCTCTTTCTTCTTTTTTTTGTGGACCCACTGCTGCTGTGACAAAATCATTTCCCAGTCTGGGATCAATAAAGTCATTCTATTCTAACAAAACACTTGTAACTTCTGTTACAGCTATTGAGACATCAATGTAAGGATGGCTGATACAAATGAAGGTTTGCAAATGAAGTATTTTTTATTAAACAATGACAGACAACAAGAATGTGTGCTTGTGTTTGTGCGTGTGTTTGAGAAAGAAGAACAATTATGAGAACAAAAATAGACGGGGGAATATCCATTTCCAATAGATGAATGTCACTATAGGAGTGTAGTGTTCCCTTAAATGACAATAGGTGCAAATCTAAGGCAGCATACACATATGACAGCAAGAATACCTTGTTATTGTTACAGAGATTGAGGGAGAAATTGAGGTGGAGATCGAAGGGAATGAAAGGGACATAACAGACAGAGAGAGTGAAACAGAAAAGGATTTATTTGGCATTAAGAAAAAAACACAATTTGATTCATCAAAAGTTTAAAAAAATCTTCAACACAGACAAAATTCGAGCACTTGGGCATTCAAAAAAAGGGGGGATATGGAGGGGCAAAGAAACCGTGAAAAAAGCAATTGGAATTAGGTTCTGTTGTGGCACTACAGGATATAAAACCCTCCAAGCCATGAATATGCCTCTGCCCGACATCAGGACCATTCAGAGGAGGATGCAGCATGTCAAAATGGAGCCAGGAGTGTTGGGGGAGGTGTTTGATATGCTGAGACAAAGGCTGCATGGACCTTGGTGCTCTGAGGGAGACAGAAAGCAGAGGTGAGGTCAGATATGCTAGATTTATCTGATACTGGCTCTTCTAGAATTAAAATAAGAGCTAGTAAACTCACAATGAAAGAAAGCGAACACATGTAAACTCCACATCAGGGAAAGGCAAACCTTCACTCCAGAGAGGCCAGGTGGGTCAAGAGAACAGTGAGAATGAGAGTGTTTCAAAAACTGTACATTGACAGTATTGGTGTCTTTAAAATAATGCAATAATAGATAGTTGCATTCATTACAGTCACTCTGTAGAAGTAGTAGGTTTTATGACCATCCAGGTGGATGTCAGCAAAAACACATAACAACAGTATACAGTATAATAAACTTACAAATGTGAAGAAAGCCTGTGAAGTCCACACCAATTAAAGGCACATCCCTGGGGGACAGGGCAGCCTTAAAGAGAAAGAGTTGCATTATAACAGGACTAATGACAGAAAGAGAGAGAGGCAGGAATGTTAATTTCACTAGTGTTATTTCTCTGGTTACCTACCAATGTTAAATCATCCGTTTCTGCAAAGCAATGCTTCACTAATTGAAATTCCTGCCATTCCTAATTATATAACCCTCGCTCAAATCACGAGTCACAGACAATGCCTTGACATGCCCTGATCACGAGCTCATTAAACAGATGAATATATATCACACACAAAATCGACTAACGAACGATGGCTAACACGGTCAGGTTCAGCGGATAAAAGCCACAATAAATTAAAACTCCTTGACAATACATCTAAATCCTGCTTGTTAGTTACCCAACATCATTAATATAAAAGTTGCTAGCGATTCATTACCGGACTCTTACTTTACCTTCACAGCTAGCGAAATCGCGCTAGCTAACTAGCTAGCACACAATGCTTGAAAATTGGTTGCAACAACCAAGATAAAATATAGATAATTACGCAGTGCATATACAAATGAAGACCAGTGTAAGCATCACAAAGGGCCTCTGGTGCAATATAGACAGTTGACAATTCAAAAGAGGTCGATATTTCAGCAACTTACCTCTGGAACTATTCGACGCGCTGCAATGTAAGTGAACGAGGTCCAACGCCGAAATGACAAAGTTTGGAACTAATCCGAGCTCCATACCCCGGAAGTAGGCGGTACAAAGCGCCGCCATTTTTTACAACGAAGGTCTATGGGAGTGTCGCCACTCTGTTATTATCTATCTCTCTGCTGCAGGGCTATTGAGGCCACGCCCCCTACATGCACTGTGCATTCCTCCATCACATGCACACTGCTTACTGCAGGGCTGTTGAGGCCACGCCCCCTACATGCACTGTGCATTCCTCCATCACATGCACACTGCTTACTGCAGGGCTGTTGAGGCCACGCCCCCTACATGCACTGTGCATTCCTCCATCACATGCACAGATGATTTCTAGAACCCTGGACCACACCTTTGAGCCCAGAGCACAAGACTATTGAAGCCACACATTTTAGCGCGTGGACTACATAAAGGGAAGTAAGTCTTGATGATATTATGGGGTAATATATTTTAAATATTTGATGTAAATCTGTGGAAATGTCATGTTTTTTAATTGCATTATTTTGCATAGATGTCTGCTTAGGACAAAACAAAATGTTTATATTTATGCTTGGATATACAGTTCGATTAAATTACCCTCAATTTCCTGTTCATTCCCATAAATTCCCATGGAAAGTTTCCGATTCAATCTTCTCATCCAATATTTATCAGCAGGAAAGTGCAGGTGTGCACTTCACAATGGTCAAACTGTTCCTTGAGGTCCTTCAGATTCATGTGACAAGCTCTTACAGGGTCCCGGATCTGTAGTTTGGAGGACACTAGTCTGGGAGCAACAGGTGGTACAGATACAGTAAACTTTAAGGGATACTTCACCCGTTGAAACATGAATCTGTAGTGAAATTGGGTCATATATTTAGTAGAAATGTGAAATACATTTTGAAATTGGTGCCTTTTTGACCGAGAAAAGGCAAAAAGTGTCTTTTTGCCTTTTCTCGGCACAGACAACAACTCCCAGAATGCACAGCACCACAGGACACTCCCGCTGATGGAGAGGTGCATTCATGTGGTATCGGAAAAATGAGATTCCGAGTTGTAAAATGCACATGAAACACCTGCTCAAGTCAGTTTTGTGTTTTGTTAACATACTTTTTATTCATGCACGTATTGCACATCAACTTTTTGCTTAAATATAACTTGACTATAAGATTTCTCCGAGTTGGGAAGTCGGAAGAACGACTTCCCAACTCGGAAACTTGGACCACCCGAGCAGCACCTGAATGCAGCATTACTCGCGGACAATAATACGGCAGTTTCTACAACAGATTCAGAGATTTCTTCCAGAAGGAATTGGCATCTTAGAAATTCCTGGAAGAAAACAGACTATATGTCTGTGTCCATAGGCAAACAGTGACAGCACCGACAACACAAGTCTGCCCCGGCTCCTTCTTCCTCTCACAGCCGCGGACCTAGCCAGCTAGGCTAGCTAGCCTGCCTGTCGGCACCAGCAGCCAGCTCGCCGCTATATTGCGTCTTGTAGAAAGAACCACAAACATCCGATTCAAGCACAAGACCTTCAAAATCCCCTTCAGTCATATCAGTTTGAAGTTGAAACATACGTTTTTCGCCATTCTCGGTCCTTAGAAGCTGTATCCATAGAGACACCCAGTTCGAGCCGACTCAGGGTCCCTGTTCAGCCGCTGTCTGTCTGCAGAAGGCACCTGGCAGCAATATTGCGGGCGGCTCGTAGAAAGAGCCACGAACATCCGATTCGAGCACAAGACCTTCAAAATCCCTTTCATCCATATCAGTTTGAAGTTGAAACATACTTTTTTCGCCATTCTCGGTTGTTATTAGCTTTCTCCATAGAGCCTGGTAGCATAGCTTCCAAGCAAGATGGCGGATGTTAAGTTTCGATTCTGGCAGTGAAGCCCCGCCCACTGATCTGTGATAGGTCTGTAGCTTCAGTGGTCGAAAACATGAGGAACTAGCAATGTAGTTTCACCCCTGCTAACCACAACAGCCGCAAGTGACGCAATATGACGATTTTTGCGTCACTTGCGGCAGCATCTCTGAAAAGAAAATACAGATTTTTCCCGTCTCAGGGGGAAATGAGGGCTGGATGCAAGACCATTCAATAAAAACACAAGTTTACTACTGATACAAAGCTTAATGCAAATGGGTGAAGTATCCCTTTAAAGTTGCTGTGCCAGACTCAATAGAAAAATCCCAACAAAATAGTGAGCTGTGACTGTGAACACAAACGATCAGATAAACATATTTTGCTCATAGATGTGCTGCAGTGATTGTTGATAAGAGCAACAGGAACATGTTAAGAATAAAAACCTCTCAGTAAATAACAACAGATATCTTTAAATGTCAGTGTTGAATCCGGTGAACACGGATTTAGAGTTAGTTAAAATGTGAACCGGGTTTGGTGTTATCTTTAACTCTGCAGTCGGTCGAATAGTTTCACACTCTTTATCGATTAATCGATACAGTGATCGATCTTCATGCTGCGCGTGCTTCAAGCTCACCTTTTTGACCGGTTACAGGTTCAGCTCCTGACGAGGAAATGTGGCGACGGTTCACCGACAAACACCGGAGAGTCACACAGAGGTGAGACGAGCTGCAACTTCACACACAGGACCGTCAGTAACACACGCACGAGGCAGAGTAATGCGTTTCCTGTATGAATTTCAGAATAAAACTCAGTTTTGACGATTTCGTCTTAGTTTCTGTTACTTGCCCTTACATGAGGAAATTTAGGAGAAGAGTGTCGTGTTTTTGTTAATGATTGAATAATTGAATTCTACGGAGCCCCTGAAGTCCAAAAAGGTGTAAGAAAAAGTCTTGTTCGCGCCGTAGAATTTAAAAAAGAGGAAGTTAAAAACGAAACAAATATTTTATTATTTTAAATGAGAATTCTTAGTTTCTCAGTTCTGTCCTCATAACTCTGTGTATACATTTCATATTTTTGGCACTCAATACTCATAACTTTATGGTGTGTTTGTTTGATTAACTGCTTTATGACATAAATATTTAAACCAACAATGTAATTGTGCACTAAATCTAAAAAAATCACATGTTTAAGGTGATCACAATTTATGCTTTTTAGTGAAGTTAATTCGATGCATTACAATAAAATTAAAACTCTGAATTTAATTGAAAAATAAAGGCCTTGGGGTTTGCAATCAATATCAAACATAAACAAACAACATAGCTAATAAATGTTGAGTACTGTATTCCTGATTACTACAATTTAACAAGAAGGAATTTAAATGTATTAATATAATTCTCTATCTGTGCTTACGAACATGTTAAAATTAAATTGTGTACTCATACTCTTCTACCTAGGCTTCATGTGTGCTGGTCGTAAATTAGACAAATACATGTAATAAAAGGAAATGTACAGAGTTTTACTCGAGGCAGAGTTGATAATGGTTGTTCTGGCCTAGCTTCTTGTTTTGTGAGGCAGATTTACGGTTTTGTTTTTGTGTATTATTTAATCTACTCTTTTTTCTTTTGTGATCACAAACTATACAATCTTATTATCCACCTATGAAAACGTAATTTTAAATCTGTGATGAAATTCAAAGTCATTATTCTGAAGGCAAACTCTCCGTGTCCGTTTCCCCCCCTCACACTTAAGGACGGTATTTCTCCTCAGGGATACTTGAGACGTTGGTAACCTTGTTGTTATGGGCAACTCACCCCGCGTGACCGGCGTTAATACCATAGTAACGTTTATACCGTCTTAATCTTTACAGAGTAAACAATCATGTCCTAATTTTATCAAACATAAGAGAGAGGACGTGCAAAAGTTGGTAAAATAAAACAGCGGGCGGGGACTATGACGTTGTCACCGCCTGTGAGAGCTGCACATAAGAAGAAACCGAGCGCTCCTGTTCCGCTAGCTTTTGCTGCATTCAGGTGCTGCTCGGGTGGTCCAAGTTTCCGAGTTGGGAAGTCGTTCTCCCGACTTCAGTGTGTTCACGTGATTTCAGTTCAGAAAGTTGTAACAACAGCAACAAAACAGCGTTGATGTTACGAAGACGACGTGTGAACGTCTCTGTTACAAGTTATATCTGAGCAAAAAGTTGATGTGCAAAACGTGAATTAATAAGAAGTGTGTTAACATTAACAAAACATGTTTTGCACCCCATTTGATGACGATTCTGACGTCAAGTCGGGCACCTAATTCGTTTCAGAGTTTCCGAGTTGCTGTTCCGACTCGAGCAGGTGTTCATGTGCATTTTACCATTCGCAAACTCGTTTTTCCGATGTGCCCGACACCACATGAATGCAGCATTTCTGTCTGTGCAGTACTGAAGTCTCTCCACCAATCAGCTTCCAGAGATGAGGCACGGCCTCCCTCCTGCAAAGTCGTCGCACTTTGATGACGTAGAGGAACCCTCAGGGACAATAAAGTTGAAGGGATAAGTAGAAGAGACGACTCAATCCTCGAGTTTGATGCCTTTGAAGTGATTTGACATTTGTTGTAATAAACAGGAAGTAGAATCAGTGTGTTATTAAAAGCTGAATACCTTCAAAACAAAGAAGCAATCATACTCAGTTGATTTTATTTATTCTTTTTTCCTTGTTAGACGTCTGCAGCAGGAGCCCCCAGAAGAAAAAAATACTGAACTTCATCATGACAAGAACTTTTTTTTTTTAATATAACAGTGGTACAATTTAAAATAAATATAATAAAACACTTTTTTACAATAATCCTGAGACTGACATAAACAATAAGAACAGACCGAGTGACCAGAGATTCGGAGGTGAAGCTACAGAGAAGAGAGCGGGCGCTCTTTGTTGGGACACGTGTTTGTTTCCTGTGTAAGTTTAAAGGTTGTGACAATAATATTAAACCATATAATGACCTGTTTTGTTGCCATGGCAACAAAAGTAGAAGTCCTGTGCGCCCGATATTGGGTAATGTCATGGTCATTGGCAACTAAACGACAGTGTTCATGAGTTTGCATGCAGTTTTTCAAGATTCATTTATCTCCTATGCATCTGTAGAATTACAAAGATGATAACGTTTTAAAACACACGGTAACATAAAGGTATCGACAGCTTTGACCACCTTTGTACGTTTAACTCCTGCAGATTGTATTTCATAGAGTTACAGTTTTAACTGTTGGCCTTAAGTTGAGGGTTTTCACATCAGCAGTCAATCCTGTCATCCAACTCTCCACCATAAAAGCCAAGAAATGTTCCTTAGACTACGGTTTCCAGTAAACACTAACTGTGAAAAATATTTATTTTAAATTTCTTTAAGAAGACACAGAAAGAGGTTTCAAAATCGCAGGTGACTTTGCAAAAACGTCCCCTAATACTTGATCAAGCTACCAACAAAAACAGCATTTCTACTTGGAATTGAGAATAGTAGGAATGGATTTGGCAGCTTTGAGCATCATTTCTGTCGGTAATAAGACTCTTAACCCGACGACACAGGGATGTCATTTTACGAAACATTGGGTAAGTCTGATTGTCAAATGTGGTACGCCAAAAAAGAGCGTTATATCGTAAATCTTGTCCCATTTAGCCGTTTTCTTCACTGAGCCGTGATCCTCTGCACAGTGGGGACACATACATTTGACTGAGACGCCATCAAAGTCCCTCGGTCTTTTGTCCCTCCAAGGCAGCTACCAAAACAGTGATATTCAAATTTTAGCACTCCAAAATTCTAAAAGAGTTAAAGTTCAGGGTGCGATGTTACGATGAGGTCGTCTGATGCAGGCTGAATGCAAAGTGTGTGCGTTGTAAACACTTTGCACGTTGCACGTGGAGAGTAAAAATAAGAGATGTGCAATGCATGGGTATGTGATCACAACTACGGAAAGTCCAGTGGGTCAGAATTGAAGCAGGAGGTGGGTCTGTGAAATGTAATGGATGTATGAAATTCAAAGTTGGGAAATGAATCTCAGTATCTGGAGGTTTGGACACTGGCAGAGATAATGGTGAGGAATTATCTCCCATGAACTTTGACTTAGGGTCCCAGCAGACATTAGAATCGCCGCTGGCTCTCGATGTGTGAACTGTTTTATGTTACAGCGGTCACAGCACTCTTCGTACCATCGTACTCGTCAGTGTCACTCATCCCTCACTGACCAATCAAAATCAAGAAGGGGCAGGACTTTGGATGTCAGTTTTGTCAACAACAATGGCGGAGGAGAATTGTTTCCCATTGTTTTTATGTTTCCTTGAATAAAAGTAAAATATTCAGCAAACAGAACAATTTAAAACAGACTCAACGGTCACTGTAAGGGAAGCGGAAGTGCCTTGAGACGACTTCCGCAACCTGGCAACAGTAAGTGCCTGTGAGAAGCACACTGTGACGTTGAAGTTGTCGATGCAAAAAAAGAACGGCGTTGGTGAAACAGTTTGCAGACATGAAGTTTCTTTTTAACAGTCTCTGTGAATTCTTTTAAACATTTGGGCACTGACGTTTTCAGAATAAGGAAGTAAGTTTGAGGACTATTTCAAGCCGAAGATGAATCCCTTTTCTTTTTAGATTTGTGGAAGGATGTGTTTGTGGGTAAAAGCATGTAAGCCAATGTGGTTTATGGCGTGTTTCTGTGAATTAGAAATAACAAAATAGAAATGATCACGGGTGGTGAATCTTAAAATGTCAGAATAATCCCTGTTTTCGACTCCGGTCAGAACTGTGCTTCACCTCCGCGACATCGCTGGTCTTCATCAGTCTCACATCCTGAGATGTAACTGAACAATAATAAAAACTAATCAGGACTGGAGATATAATAATTAGTTGTGTTTTTAAAACATAACTGGCCAATGATCAGAGGACAGCTCAAGTTCTGTTCAGTCCGTCCTCTGTGAAGTCCAACACGAGTTCAGAGCGACAGAAACATCACAGCCCGAGTCCAGAAGTTTCCTCAGGTCAGTTTGAGGCCAGCTTCGGGGTCTGAGGGGCCACTTCAGGGAGGGGAGGAGACAAGGGGCCTTCACACACGGTCAAGTTCAAGGATAAGGGTCAAGATTTGGGGTGAAAAAGGCCTGAGAGGAGTCGAGGATGGGGTTTCATTGTGGGTCACATTTCAGACGATGTTTCGGACATGTTTGTTTGTTAAAATGAGACTCTGAGCACCCAATCGGACAGCTGCTCTCATTAAAGTGACAGAAACATTGACCAGAGCGTACGTGTTTTGACTAAGAAGTGTGTCTCGGCCTCTACTGGCTGGATTTCCAGCATTTTTATGGGCTGAAAAGAGTCTAAACATATTAAAATAATAGTTTATAAAAAGACATCAAAATCAGTAGCAAGGATTTGGAGAATCTAATGTCCACACAAGAAGGAAGGAGTTGAATTCAGCCATGTGAGAGAAGGAGTTTAGAGGGTTTACAGGAGCAAATCACACACGTTTTGGTGGCACGCGTTCTGAGATTATAAAAAAACAACTCCTGTCCGACCCCCTTCAGGACTGTGTAAACCAGGAATGTAAGGGTTTAGTTTAGTCCCAGGCCTGTCGGGGCTCGCAGGAGGACCTGATGTCTTTTTTTTTTGGTGTTTTTCTGGATGAATTCGAGCAGCAGAGTCCGTGTTCAGGCCTGCGGGGGCGACTGCGGGCTGGCCAGGTCGTGCAGCTTCCTGATGTGTTTCTTCAGGTCAAAGTTCCTGCAGAAGCCCTTCCCACAGGTGGGGCAGGTGAAGGGCTTCTTGTCGTTGTGCGTGTGCATGTGGAAGGTGAGGTTGTACACCTGGTGGAACGCCTTGCTGCAGATGGAACACTTGAACTGTTTCTCCCCGCTGTGCGTCAGCTTGTGGTTCTTGTAGTTTCCTGTAAGACGACAGAGGACGAGGAGTCAGAAGACATGAAGACACCACGCACAGATAATGAATGAGATACGCGTACATTAAGTCATGATTTTTGGCTGCTTTTCCTCTAAAGCAAAGTCTCGTCAGAGGTTGTTACTCCCTTTCTCTGGTGAACAGAGTAAAATATCACGGGACACGTTGTCAGGAATGATCTTAGATGATGATGATGTGCAGCGCGGTGCTGCAAACTGTCTGCACGTGCTAAAACGCTGGCATGCAAATTTCTAATGTGCATGAATTATGAGAGCTTACTGTACTCCACTTTAAACTGCTCACTTGTTGAGCATTACAGTAAAGTTAAAATCACGCTGTAATGAGATTCTAAATAGATCTCTATGTGTCGGTTAATTGATTGGAAGATTGAAATCATGACGCACTTACTCAGCCTGCACTCAGTGAAAAGAGGTATTTATCTTGTTTTTGGAAACATGGGAACAAAGTCTCTTTGTGTTTTAATTACTGTGAACATGTGAAGTGCAGAGATTTTTAACCTTCTGATAGATACAGTAGATACTCAAGTTCTTAACATCCAGATCACTGACTCCCTCTCCTGGAACATCAGAGAGGAGGCACAACAGACACTATTTTGTCTCGGGAAGCACCGCATGTCCACGAGAACTCGTTTCATCTTCTACAGAGCAATGATTGAAAGCGTTCTAACAGGGAGCATAGGCATACTGGTTTGGCGTGGTAACATTACAGCACAGGTACAGCACATTTACACCACCGGCTGCAAGAGGAAAGCATTACACATCCTACAGGACTCTACCCATCCCGGCTCTGTTCTCCGACCGTCCTTCAAAAGAACGGTTACAATGCATCCGCGCCCACAGTTTTTATCCCCATGGAGATCAGACTACTGAACAGCAGCAATTAGCGTCCGTGTGGCCTTGATATTTTATTAATTTTTGATTGTTATTCAGATGATCTATTCATGCAGGAAATGGCACTGTCACAGCAGCTGCAATCACAGCCAAGACATCAAATAAAAACACCGGACAAGAACATTTAGGCGCCTAAAAACAAGACATGAAATATCCTCAAATCTGTTTTTAAAACAGATTAAAACTTACAAACTATAAATTAAAATACCTAAGAAATGGGATTAACAAATTCAGTGCACAAAGGCATACTGTCTCTCTCTCTCTCTTTCTTTGTCAGTGCAGTCTCTCTCTGCTTCATCGACTTCTTATGACTTATTTTTCTTGTTTTTGTTTTTTTCCAACTTGTGCTAAAACGGCGTCTGATAATTCTGCATATTTAGATCTCAGTTAATTGTCTCCCGTTGCTATGGAAACATTCAAATGGTGATAGATGACCTGACAGATGTGAGCCAGTGATGAACAGGTGGTTACATTATGTTGTCTGTCCCCCCTCATGTGGATTTTCAAATTAAACCAAAGAGTGGAGCTACATTCAAAACTGCATCGTTACAATAATTTAAATAGAGTGTCAAAATAAGATGATCATAAAGTGAAAAGGGATCGATTTCACTGTAATAACATACTTTCTTCAGAATCATTATAATTAAACAGCGATGATGCCTTCAAAATAAAAGCACAGAAACGCCACCAGATCTTCCTCCCTTTGCTTAAAACATAACATTGGCTATAAAAAAAATAACGACGTGTTCCTTGTCTTTTTTTCTCACCTTTCTGATGAAATCCTTTCCCGCAGAACTCGCACACGAACGGTTTGTATCCCGCGTGGATGCGCGTGTGCGTGTTGAGCGTGGAGCTGCGGTTGAAGGCTTTCCCGCACTGGTTACACTTGTGCGGTTTTTCCTGAGAGAAAAAAATAAAAAGCGGATGTTATCACGGTGCAAAAATAAAATGAAATGCACAT
Organism: Tautogolabrus adspersus; assembly: GCA_020745685.1. Lineage (NCBI taxonomy): Eukaryota > Metazoa > Chordata > Actinopteri > Labriformes > Labridae > Tautogolabrus > Tautogolabrus adspersus. Next base: position 31,571,579 of record CM036539.1, on the reverse strand, counting down.
CGGACAGAAATAATATTAAAGAGTGAGAGTCGAAAGTGATGCAACCAGGAGACGATCTGCAGCCTCAGCCTCCATCTTTAATGTCTCTGTTTGAACTTACAGTATTATATTAAACAGGCTTTCCCAACCTTAGGGTCCAGACCCCATACGGGGACCCTGACATGTCTAACTCGTGAGCTGTAGCCCATTCAATCTAATAAACCTACAGTAGTATCTGTGTCTGTCTCTCATCCATGCCTCATGCATACAGCATTCATTCACGGCCTTGTTGATACCTTACAGTCTATGGTTGATACACATCGTAAGGAAAAGAAAATCCTCACTTTGTGCACAAATCAGAAAAAGCCTGAATTTGCTCTAAAATGAAAGTGTACTTGCAACACATGCAGCAGAAAAAAACGATCACATGATTGATGATATAATAATTTGAGAAATATGCTGGATGTGTTTTGGGTCCCCACAGTTTGGTGAAGTTGAAGTGGGGTCAAGAGCCAACATTATAAGGAGACATACACATCACTGAAACAAACACTGAACACCCACAGAGGAGAATACACGAAAATAAGAAATACAGAAATATGAAATTAAGCGGAAATAAGACATTAATGCACAAATATAAACAATGACGTAATCATATTTATATTAAAACTTAATCAGAAATAATTTCATTGATCTTTCATTTTCTGCAGAATTAAAAAAAACAGGTGTTTAATTCTTCTGCAGGAATAAAGGTGTTCAATGAGTCTCAGTGACGCCGCAGCAGGAGGAGCTCGAGCACAACAAACAGGCTGAGCAGAGCGCGAGGAGCACAAACACACACACACACACACACACACACACACCACACACACACACACACACACACCACACACACACACTTCTAAATGAATATCCATATTAATCAGCGTGTCTGCAGACAGTGAGGACAGCTCAACAATGAAAATAATAAAGGTGAAATTACTTTCGACCTTCCTGATACACGGATGTTTTTATTATTATGAGCGGTACATAAGAATCATTTTGATCTTTCAGCTTTAATTAAAAAGACAGTTTGATGTAACAGATGACGTCTCACATCAACATTCTGATTAATTAAAAGCCCCGCCCACAACTAATGAAATAAACCTGATTGGACAGTTCTGCTGTCATGTCATTGTTTTGATTGGCAGCTCTTTAATTACAGATAATAAAATTAGAAATCAAAGTGAATCATGTTTTTTTTTTTACATCCTGACAAATCAAAACTTTAATTATTGATGATTATTTATTCATATTTTTAGTTCTACTTATATTTTATACATATTTATATATTTCATAAAAATGTCTGAGAGAAACTGTTCTGACCACATTTTCCAGGGATCATGATTCTGGTGATAACATTTTCATTTGAAAGACGGTTTGAAAGCGTTCAAGACATTTTTAATTATCTTTAAAAGGAGGCTATCTGTTCTCGTTTTAGTCAATCATGAGAATCAAGAATAAAACACAAAGACCGGAAATAAAAAGCTGCAGTAATAATCGTTAAATGTGTCTGTGTGACTCCTTCAAAGGTGAAAACTGACAACAAAGATATTAAAATATAAAGATTCATTTAGTTTAAATCGTCTGAAAAATATATGCCGTCTGTGTGTGTGTGTGTGTGTGTGTGTGTGTGTGTGTGTGTGTGTGTGTTACCTGAGTGTGGATGATCTTGTGTCTGCACAGTGTGCTCGCCTGTCGGAATCCTTTCCCGCAAACTTTACACACAAACGGTCGCGCGCCCGTGTGCACGGGCATGTGGCGGGTCAGGTTGTAGTGAGCGTTAAACACCTGAGAGAGAGAGAGAGAGAGAGAGAGAGAGAGAGAGAGAGAGAGAGAGAGAGAGAGAGAGAGACATATTAAATATATATATTACAAAAAACATTCATAAGATATCTTAAAATAAGATTTCTCGAGTTTTCGCTTAAATTAAATAAAATTAGAGAATTTCTTATAAAAAAACACAAACTTCACATCATTGTTCACACTTTCTTAACTATGACGAAAAGAAATGACTAAGTGTCAGTAATTTCAAATTAAAAGCCCGTCATTATCAGGATTTGATGTCCCAGTTTAGGGAGGTTGTTTCCTTTAAAGCCAGAAAGAATAAAATAAAGAGGGTGAATAAAAATGACATCGTTGTGTCTTTGATTCTCAGATTGAGTCTAATTAAAGGTCACGTGAACACGGAGCATTTAAAGGTCTTTAATGAGATTTTAATTGACGATCAGAGTAAAAGTGCATGGACAACAGGCACGAGCAGAAACACGTCATTGTTGTTTTGTTTTAATTTAATTACGTGATAAATGTGTCAGAAGCTTTATATTAAGTGAAGCTCGTTTTATGTATTTATTTTTACAGACATGTCTGTGGAGTGGAACTAAATCTAAAAAATAAAATGTTTTCGTTAACAAGATTTTAACATTTTTAAAATTCATTTTAATCCAGACATATTAGATTACATGCACAGGTACAGGACAGGACAGGTACATTGGAGTTGTTGTGCATTTCTCCCTGAGTCAGCTCTACCGACAAGTTAAACGTATATTAAAAATAGAATAGCAATATAAAAATGAGAGTAGAAATAAAAAATAAATAATTTGTAGTAACACTGAGAAAAAAAATAAACTGTACAGAAACTACACACTCCTCTGAATATTCATTTATAAAAATAAATCTCAGCTTTTCACTGCGCACTGATTCTCTCACAATAATAAAGTTGTTTTTATCATCGTTATAAAAACAATCTGAACATTCAGACTCGTTGTCTTTTCATTTGTAGCCTACTTTCGATTTCTATTTATTCTGAATTATTTCTACATTAAGGATGAAAGTGTGGCTTTAATTCATCAAATGTGTTTTGATATTTAGCGTCCTCATGTCTTCATGTCACCTGGATGTTTGATTTGAAGTTTCTTTGATTAAGCAAATTAAATAGGCTAATAAAAGAATTGATGTCATTTCGCTAACTGAAGCTTTCAGATGAATTCCCTCAACTCAAATCCTTTAATGGTTTTAATTGGATTGTTCGCGAGTTTAATGAGAGCTGATAAATCTCCCAGTCTGATCAAATGTAGAAATCTGCTTTTCTTTCGTTTTCTCTGTCTGTGTTTTTAAATGAAACACAGTGTGACTAAAGTGGTGAGAATAATAACTGTTTTAATTCATTAAAAATCCCTCCAACGAATCTGGATCTCTGTGAAGATCTGCAGGACTTTCAGAGATGTTTAAACATGAAAGCTGCTCCTCTCACCTTTCCGCAGACTTCGCAGGTGAACACTTTGGGTTTGTTGCCCGGGCAGGAGCCGCCGAGCCGGGCTGCAGCAGCCGCGGAGCTCTTGAGATCTTGTCGGTGAGGATCTGGTCCCGCTCCTTCATGAAGTGCTGGATCTGACTCTGAGACACCGGAAACCGCTCCCCGGCCTGCTGAACGCCCGGTTTGTTCTTCTCAGCCATGAAGGCTTTGTGGCGCGCGCTCAGCAGGTACGAGGCCATGGGGTGCAGGTTCACCAGGCCGCCGGGCGGAGGGCACGCGCCGCCGTCACCGCTGCAGTTGAGGGTAACACACGGTGCCCATGGTAGCGGGAAACGAGGACTGGTTGACCACGCGGGGTCTGAAACAGTTTTGTACTGGCCGTTCTGGTTCCCCGACTCTTCCTGCTGGTTCTTATAGTTCAGCCCGAAACCCAGAAAGTCGCGGGCGCGCCGAAAGAGGACGAGTCTAGGTGGCCCGGATCCAGCCCGGTGATGCTGAGCCGGTGGCCTGGTTCGTACCCGAGCGGCAAAAGCGGGATCATACAGTGCAGCGAGGACGGGCACACGTCGGGTTTCCCCACGGTGAGCGGACTGGAACCAGCTGGGGAGCGGTATCGACTTGGGCTCGGGCGTCCTGGCCATTAATCCGGTCGATGGAAAAAGCGAGAGGCTTGCTGCTGCCGCCGGAGGTGAGCATGTTGCCCGCGGGCTGGCTCCCGGAAGCCGGGGGGGAGCTGAGGATCCCCGCTGGGCGGCGGAGAGGACCGTCCATCAGCTCCGCATCAACAAAAACGAAGAGCTGCTGGAGGGAAGCCGGGGGTCGGAGCTGCTCCTCACCGGCCCGCACTAAAGGGCATCATCTGCCGGGGACCCCCCCCACCGATCTCCAGCCCCGTTCCCCCCGCTTATTGACGACAATCCGTGACTCGCTCGATAACGGCGTGCGGAGAGCCGAGACCTGCCGATCGTTACCGTCCAGGAAGGAGAGCGGAAAAGTAGATAATTTGTTCAATTCTCCTCCGTCGATTCTCTGCACTTGTCGCCGCTGGAGGAGGAGGAGGAGGAGAGGAGGAGGAGGTTGTCCCTCACTGGGCAGGACTCCTGGTCAACTGGAAGATGTGTGGTAAATCCCAGGTCTCCTTGTGGTTTCTCGTGACATCATGTTTTTTTTCTAATCGCAGGAGGAAGACGCGCAGTAGCCGCGGGGTCAGGAGCTGTCAGAGTTTCACATCAGGTGCGGACGCTCCTGAGAGCCAGCCCTTTTTACGCACGCCTTACAGAAGACGGAGCTGTCATGAGGCTAAACTTGAGACAGAAAACGGATCGAGATATTGAACAGGAAATGGGATTTCCAGTCACCGATCTCAGCCTGGGTGGGCTCTGGCTCTGTGAATCTCACACTTTCACTCCAGCGCCTTTTTTTTTTCTTTTCTTTTCTTTAATGCAGCACATTTTTTCGATGCCTAAAACAGAAAAGACTTTCCTACACAGACTCAGAAAAATCTTTACTGAAGAAGACACCTGAGGAATGAGAAATAACCCGCGCTCTCTCGTTTAAACAGGCTAGAGTCCTCTTTTAGGGGGATGTCAGCGGCTCGTTTTTTTACGCGCAGGAATCAGACTTTAGTAACTCGGTGGACAGCCACGCAAATTCCCCGGGATGAATCAGTGATCATCCTGTCAGACATGAAGCTCAGGACTGAGTGGGGTTGATGCTGAATTTGTCCTTCAGAGGTTTGAACCAAAGATGGAGATAAAAGCAGAGAAGACTGAAGGCCTGAAACAAACAGAGAAACATAAATAGTTATTTTAGATACTCTTCTTAATGTGTGTGTAGACTGAATCCTAGCTCTCTTTAAAAAAATGCAATTCTTAACTTTAAGTACAATACAAATCTTCACGGGAGAAATTTCGTTTTCCTTTTTTGTGAACATAATAAACGTGTTTTTTTTTAAACCTTCAACGGATTAACTTTGATTTTTTATTTCCTCTGAAGGCGAAACAATACAAATATTTGTTTTCTTAATAAATAAAAAAGAGCATTTATCTCAAAAAATAAAAGAGCACCAAGTAATGAATAAAGATCAAAACGAAATATTTAATCCGTAAAGAAAAACGTGAAATCTGAAGCTACCGTAATGTTTATAATAGACAGAAGGCCGCGAGCTCATCGCGACAAGCACGTGAAGAACAAAAACCCTTCAGCTAAAAAATAAATAAATCTTATTATTTAAGTGAAACTCATAAATATTAAATGTTTCAGCTGATTCATAAAGAAGATTTTTCCCGCCTTTTTTGTTTATTTATTTTTAAAGGACGTGTTTTGCTTGTGTAATATTTTTCTGTCATCATGAAACTGATTCGTATTGTTTGTTTTATATTGTTAAGTTTGTTATTTTGTGCTTTTAAATATAAATATATTTGTGGTTTTATGTTACTGGATGTTGAATCACTGTCAACGCAAACAGAGGCCTAAAAACTCGGGACACACTATCAGAGCTCTGTGTGACGTCACTGCACGGGAGACGTCGAGGTGTGGCACTTCTTACTATTTTTGATTTAGTCCTTTGCTAATTGTTTTGCATCAAAAGGCAAATTCCTCCTCTGTGTAAATGAACCTGTCAATAAAAACTGATTCACAGTTTATGTTAACAAAAAGTGTTTTTCACTTTCACTTCATGTTTACAAGACTTTAGTTTTTGGCTTTTTAATTTAATTTACTATATTCTCTTGGACTACATTTTTTTCATTTCCCATCTGCACAGCTGTCCTAAGAGCAGTGACGATTCTAGAGTATGTTGGGGCCCCATGCAGAACTAATTGGTGGGCCCTACAGCCCGTCTTTCTCATCATGTCTGCCATTGTCCTGGACGCTTACTCTGCTTTCCCTCCTAGAGACAGATCATTCCCTCTGAATTTTCTTGGTTGACTTTTCATTGACAAATGTTGGTTTTCACAGCAATAATGCATTGCAACGGTTTGCAAGGCAACGAGTGTGAATGCTTTTAAATGGGGCCTCCTTAGGGAGGTTTCCTACTGTCATTGCAAAAATTTGGAGAGTCAGCCTCACTTGTCAATTCTTTTATTTGCACTCTAGTGTTTGCAATGTTGTTTAATGTCTGTTTTTATAAAACACGGCCCTACTTCATTTTGCACACTGCTGTACATAAACAACACAAACTGTCAGAACGTCTACCACTTCTTATTTTTATGTACAAGTCTAATTTAACCGATGTTCCTTAACTGTTTATAGGTTTTCATTTAGATTGCACATATATTTTTATCCCTGCACGGCTTCTGTACATTTCTTTGTATAAGTCTATTTTTAATTGCACCGGTTTCATTTTGATTCATGCGAGGGTATAGATATTAATATCTACGTATGGGAGGGGGGGACAGGGTTGTTATCTATCTATCTATCTATCTATCTATCTATCTATCTATCTTCTATCTATCTATCTATCTATCTAGTATGAATCATGCCACGCTCAATTCTGGATGTGTATATATATTATCTTCTTTATATTTGTCAGGATTATTTACTGTGCATTTATTAATTTTATGTTGCTTTTATTTCTCTTGACATCTCTTTTTATTGAGTTCCTTTTAACTGCTTTTATATTTGACTTTTAAAGATTTTTCTTTTTTGGCTTTTTGTGCCCTTTATGGAGAGACAGGACAGTGGATAGAGTCAGGGGGAGGAGAGAGAGAGAGAGAGAGAGGAGAGAGGAGAGAGAGAGAGAGAGAGTGGGAATGGCGTGCTGGAAAAGGCCGCCCGCTTGGAGGACTACAGCCCCCCGTACATGAGGCGTGTGCACACTAACCACTGCGACACCAGCGACCCTATATTTGACTTTTATATTTGAACGCTTCAGCAGTTATTTTGTTTCACTTTATTTTAGCTCACACCTTCCTCGTATCGTTTTGCTCTTATTTTATTATTATTATTTTGAACTATTTTTCTTTCTCTCTTTAATCTTGATTCTCGTTTTATTGTTTTTTATCTCTTCTGATTGCTCTTACTTCTTATTGTTTCTCTTTTTAAATGTATTCGTTTCATTTCATCTGTTATTCCACGCCAGTCTTCTGACGTCAGTGCCGCTGGATTCAGCCACTTTGCTCATGATTGATTTCTTCAAGATCAAGATATACTTTATTGTCCCAAAGGGAGATTTTTCCTGGACTCTATCCTGCAGTTACAAGAGAATAACAAATAAAGTACATAAATAGAGCTCATACAGAACCACTTACTTGCAGCTCAAAGATCCTGCAGCAGCAGCTTTGGATCACTCCTCTTATTCAGACGCAGGATGAGGCCCGAGTAGAGAACCTCGAAGTTACGGGGAATCATATTTCTTTTCTTCTTCTTCTTCTTGTTTTTCTTTGCTGTTTTGGTTTAAAGTTGCAGAATGGTCACAACATGAAGGTTTGATTTATGGCCGCATTATTGTTATAATTATAATAAAGGAGAGAAAGTCGAATAGTGTGTCCCTGTGTCTTGTGTTTGGCAGGACTCAGACTTGTTTCGTTGTTTGTAGGAAAAAAGTGCTAGATGCTTATTTGAATGAGGACGGAAAAGAAGCTGCAGCTGATGGACGGCAGCCCAGCAGACACTCTCCAAGAGACAGAAGCACTAAAAAAAACCCTTCAAAGTTAAGGCGGAGTGGCGAACGATCATTAAAAGTGAAGAAATAAACCAAAAATGGAGAGAGGTTAGAACGCAGAAAGGTTTACAGACGATGCAGAGCTGGCTAAACCTGAAGCTTCAGTGTCCACCACATGGTGACCTGCGTGAGCATCCACTCTAGAGAGGAGGGGGGGGGGGGGAGACAGCTCTCTGATGTGTTGAATTTGGACTGCAGTACCCATTGCAAAACACTAGGAGTCAGAGTTACATATGTCTCCTTTAAAGTCAAACAACGAGCAGCCAAACATACAAACAAGAATCTAAAGTTTAAAAAATAACCTCCAACAATAATTAAAAATATTGGGTGTGTGGTGCTAAAGTGTCCTGAGAGTAAAAAATGAAATATTTCAAATAATAAAATAAGCACTCGGTGAGAAACACAGATGCTTTAAAAACACTTTTAATAATGACACTGAGATAAGGACACCTGAACAAAACAGGTGCACGATAAGACAATATAAATATACTTCTTCATATACACGTAGGGGGGTTTGTCCTTTTTCGTTTTTGGCCTTTGAACTGCACTGACACAAACTGGATCGGACGCTTCAAACAAACAGCAGATTGTTGCACACGGTCGATCGAGGCTTACACTGAAGTTACAGAGTTTATTTTCTCAACGACGACACACAAACGGACGGTGGCGACTGAAAGAACGGACGGCAGTGATGAGACGCTTCCTTCCTCCGCTGACAGCTGATCAGATTAAACACGGATTAGAAAAACGGATCCACGCTCTCTGAGAACAGTCAGTGTTTAAAAAAGTTTGGACTTTTCCAGTCATGTTGGGCACGTTTCTAAGACTTTGATTGATGTTGGATATGATGCACATCAGGCAGTTACGACCGTATCACTCCACAGCTCAGTAAACAACAGTAAATATCACAATGAACAGAGACAGCAGCAGACCGTAAACAACTTCAGTTTGTAGTCAGGATTTGGCACAATTATTCTCCAAACCGGGAGTTTTGAAGCGATCTCTAAACTTTCAACTTGTTCAAGTGGTGGAACTCTGATTTCTGTAGTCCTGCGTCCAGTTATGAAGAAGCCAGAAATCCTTTTTGGTTGCTCTTATGTTTTAAATCGGCAGTCCAGAAAATAAACATTTAATTTTGAGGCTTAGCCATTGGTTAACAGTTGAAACCTCTCGAGCTTTAACGATTCAAGTGAGTGAACTACAGCAGTGCAGCGATATATTACGATGTTAGCTTGGAGCTGTAAGAGTTCCTCTGCAGATATGAGACCAGAAACTTCATCATTTAGCTGTTAAGGACTTCCAGGTTTAGTTATAATTAATTCATTTATTATAGACTGTATTACAAATGATGGAGGACATGACAGCTCCCTCAAAGTGAAAGTCAAAACATCACACGTCTGTACAATGGGAACACACGTTGCGTTTAACGATCACTTTCTTTGATACTTTTAAACTTATTGAAAGGCTGATAGATAAATGAAAGCGTGGGGGGGGCAAGAAAATCAAACAGGTTTGGAACTGAAACTCCAGGGTTAGACAAACCTAATAAGTGAGGGCAAAGACGAACTGCTCAACGACTCATTTCCTTTGTTAAAGTTAGAGTTAGCAGCTTTTTCTTAAAATATAAAATGTCGCTCCATCATCCCTTCTGGGCCTCCGTGCATGTGTGCTGGTGACTGTGTCTGCAGAGACCCTGTCCTCTGACTGGATTTTACTGTTCTGGTTTGTTTTGGTTGACTCGGGGCGTTTCTGGGCGGGGAGCTGGTGTGTTTCCTCCAGCCAATGACAGCGCACAGGTGAGTTTAGGAGTGCGATTCAGCTATTGGACGCATTTCATACCAGCTAATATGACAGACGTGGACGTAGCGGCAAAGAAGAGAAAATATAATCACAGTATGGCGAAACGCCAAGCGGATAAATCTCGTTCTGAAACGAGGGTGAACCTTGTGTTGGCTTTTACCTGCAGACGTGGAGTCGGTGTGCTTCCTGTTGGTCAGGCAGGTAGCTAGGCACTGGCGGTTAGCTTGTTCTAGCGTGCGTTAGCTTGCAGTGTAGGTACAAGCAGTAAACGTACACACTACGTCCTGCAGTGAGTGCGAGCTTCTGGGGCGATGAGCCCAGGAGGAGGGGCCCAGTTTGAATGTTGTATCTACAAGCTGCAACGAACGTTTCTACTGACTTCTACCTTTGACATCTCTATTTTGACACACTGTTCGTATGATTGGCAATTCAGTTTTATTATCAATTTGCAATTTGAGCTCCAATTTCAGTGGTTCAGATTCTCTCGTCAAACTGTTCTGATCGAATGTTTCAGGGAGTCTAAACTGTTATAACATTTATTAATACTTTAAGGTTTGGTTTGTTTAGGCAACTAGAAAAGCTGCAGCTCGAGGATGCCGGCAGGACTTTTGACCTCCGGGAAAATACAACCATGATAGCATAAAGTAACTATCTACCTGATGAGGTAAGTACATCAGGTGTAAGAGAGGATTGGGTAACTTTGATAGAAATAAAGAAAACTTAAACCTGACAAGTCCAAGATCCTTTCAGATGAAAATAAACCTCTATTTGATCATTTCGCTGCAGGAAAAAAAGAGATGCATCAATTCGGCCTGGACCGCGGGTTTAAAGCTGCCAGAGACATTTTAGGTTTCGAACAACACGCTACAACAAAACAGGAAAGAGCTGCACTAACGACCATCGCTGAGCTCTACTGTACAAAGTGACATCAATTAAAGTATGGCTGCTCGTGGAGGAGGGGGCGTGGGGCGGGACTTCCTGTCCTGCAGGTGAGAGAGGGAGGGCGAGGTTTGCCTCAGCACCGTACAGAGAGTCCTTCAGACGCCTCGCCTCGCCTCGACGTCCCGTTTGTAGTACATTCTCACTCATGTGTGTGTTCACCTCAACACATATGTACAGCAGTGTCCGGGGTAATGAGCGTGGGACAGGTGGTGGTGGGGTGGGGTTACTACCCGAGTGTTCAACCTAACCTGAATCGGGACCTTTAGGTTAGGATACATGACAGTTTACCTGGAGTGTAGTTAACAACCCTTTTAGTGTTTAGTGAGAAGAGAAAGCATGAAAGACGTGACTGTAGCTAGCATTAGTACGCATGCCAGACCATTGAGAACACTGTTGGTACTTTGCAGAGTAAAGCCCGGGTGTACACTGGACGATTACACAACATGACCTGGTGGAGTGTCAGCTCGCACTGTACAACTGAATCGGTTACGACGACGCACGACCACAGCTCACGATTGATGTGCTCACACTGTACGATCTGATCATCGAGCACGACCTGAGAGCTCATGAACGCACTAGACGAGTAAATTGAGACGGAGCGTTCACAATTGTCAACAGAAAACTCCAACGGAGACGGAGGTTGAAGTCATATTTCGGTCGGGTCGTCTCACATGCACAGCTCAAATACACACGCACGCACGCACGCACACACACACACACACACACACAATCACCAATAATAACAGGCTAACTAGCACCTAAATCTTAACAAATTCTTAACAAATAAGGAGACAGATTAAACAGGCTTGCTTGCTGTTGCCATGGTGATTTCAGCAATCAGGAAAAAAAAAAAGCCAGAAAATCATCCGACAGCTCGAAAGCAGCTGATCGGGTCGTGATTGGCCGTCGTGGCCGTACCGCTGTACAATTGCTGAAAATTCTGCCCGACTTCAAAATGAGTTGTTCGACTTAAAGCTCAATCGTCTAACTCGGCTGAAACTGTACAGAGCACGCCCGGCTTAAATGGATTGTTGAGTACAGTTTAGGATGTTATTATTAGGGCCCGAAGCACTGACAAGTGCGTAGGACCCTCTTGGAACCCTTGTGATTATTTTTAGGGCCCGAAGCACTGACAAGTGCGTAGGACCCTATTGAAACCCTTAAAAAAAAAAATTATTTTTATTATTATTATTATCGTTCTTTTTCTTCCTCCTCTTTGAAGCCACTTTTGAGGGCCTGAACGTGAATGAAAACTCACCAAAATGTGCAAGGTCATCAGGTCTGGCGAAAAATTTGATATTTTCGCATTTTCGTAAAATAAGTTCGCGAAATGGCTCAGTGGCGCCCCCTTAAAATTTTCAAAAAGGCCTCCCCATAGATGTTTTTTTGTCGTACATGCATGAAAATTTGTATGCACATTAACCATGTCAGGACCTACATAAAATCCTCTTACACCCATAGTCAAAACATTACAGGAAGTCGGCCATATTTTTTTGAATTTTAAAAAATGGCTCAAAATGGCTCAAATCGGTGTTTCACAGGTGACCTATTTGAATTAACTTGTTCGAAAGCGTTCATCCCATCGACGAAAACTCAGTGTTACTGTGTTCTAGACATGTTCAACATATTAAATTGTGCTCAACTCTTCCAAAACTTAAAGGGCGTGGCCGTGGCGTGCGTTCAAAGTTTAACGTGCGTTTTGGCACATTGCCAAAAAATTAAATGCTTATAACTCTAATGGGGAGTCTTCAATCATCACCAAAAAAATCATGCATGATATATAGCCTGCCCTGAACATATCCATGATTGACATTTTTTGATAAGTCACAGCGCCACCTGTTGACAACAGGAAGTCACTACTTTTCAATTACCACTAGCCATTGCTGCACAGTAGCTCAATTCCCCCTCAAAATTGTTGTGGACCATGCTAACACCTTGGCCATACAAGACTTTCAAGCTCAAACGGCTACGTCCAACGCTGTCGTTCTACGGACGTATCGTTCGCCATCAAACAGGAAGTACTTTTTTCACAGGCTTAACATTGTCCTACACTCCCGAAACGTCATACATATAATCCTGGTGGTGAAGTCAAACTTTTTGTATTATTAAAATGAGTGGGCGTGGCTTAATGGCTCAGTGGCGCCCCCTATAATATTTCAAACACTCAGCCCCGGCGGCACGTTGAACCTACAATTCTGAATTTTTCTATGCATATCCATCTTGCCAAGACCAACAAAAAACCCTCTTGCACCCATGCTCGAAATCCAACAGGAAGTCCAGTAGGATTTTTTGAAAGTCAAAAAAACGCGATTTTCGATCGTTTACAGGACACCTATTTGAAGTAACTTGTTCGAAAGCGCTCATCCGATTGATGACAACTCAGTGTTACTGTGTTCTAGACATGTTCAACATATTAAATTGTGCTCTACTCTTCCAAAACTCAAAGGGCGTGGCCGTGGCGTGCGGTCAAACTTTGATGTCTCGTCGCGCCACTTTTAACCTTTCCAAAAGGCCTCTCCATAGAAATTTTTTCACGTACATGCATAACAATTTTCAAGCACATTAACCATGTCAGGACCTACATAAAATCCTCTGGCACCCATATTCAAAAACTAACAGGTAGTCCGCCATCATTTCTTTTGTGTGTAAAAAATGCCTCAATTTTGCATTTCACAGGCTACCTATTTGAACGTATTTCCTCGAGCCACCATTTATCAGATCATTACGAAATTAGTGTCAGTGTGTTCTAGACATGTTAAAGATCCAAAGTCATGTGAAACCAAGATTCTACATAAAAGGGCGTGGCCCTGGCGTGCGGTCAAATTTGCATGTTTTTTTTAATCCATTTTTTAACCACAAAATGCCTATATGTCTGCCATGCAGAGGTCAATCATCACCAAATGTGTCATGCATGATAAAGGTCCTGCCCTGAACACATCCATGCTTAAAATGTTTGTATTACTTACAGCGCCACCTGTTGACAACAGGAAGTTACTGCTTGTAAATTAGCACTAGCCATTGCTACACAGTTGATCATATCCCCTTCAAAAGGGTTGTGGGACCATCCTAAGACCTTGGCCATACTACCTTTTCGAGCTCAAATGTCTGCGTCAAACGCTCTCACCATACAGACGCGTCGTTCGCCACAAACAGGAAGTAGTTTGTTGAGGGGCTTAATATAGTCGTAGAGTCACCAAACGTCATACACATGATCTCAGTAGGAAAGTTAAACTTGTCATGTGGGTATAGCAAGTGGGCGTGGCTAAATGGCTCAGTGGCGCCTCCTTGAAATTTTCAAAAAGGCCTCCCCATAGATGTTTTTTGTCCTACATGCATGAAAATGTTTATGCCCATTAACCATGTCAGGACCTACATAAAATCCTCTTACACCCATAGTCAAAACATTACAGGAAGTCCGCCATATTTTTTTTGAATGCAACAAAAGGCTGAAATTCGCATTTCACAGGCTACCTATTTGAACGTATTTTCCCCGAGCCACCATTTATCCGATCATTACGAAATTAGTGTCAGTGTGTTCTAGACATGTTAAAGATCCAAAGTTATGTGAAACCAAGATTCTACATAAAAGGGCGTGGCCATGGTGTACTGTCAAACTTTGATGTCTCGTGCACTCCCATGAAATTCTTTCAAAAGGCCCCCCCCAGAGGTTTTTTCCCTGACATGCATGACATTTTTTCTGCATATTAACCATGTCAGGACGTAAATAAAATGCCGCAATGCCCATTGTCAAAACCCAAAAGGAGGTCCACCATCATTTTTTGAATGTACAAATAATGACCAAATTTAGCATTTTCAGTCTTCCTATTTTAACATACTTCCCTGAGACCCTGTTCATGCAATCATTGCGAACTCAGTGTCAGTGTGTTCTAGACATGTTTAAGATCTTTCGTTGTACTCCGCATGATTTTACATAAAAGGCCGTGGCCTCGGTGTACTGTCAAACTTTCACTTTTACACAAATCAAACTGTAAGGCCTGCTGCTTGGTCACGTCTCGCCGTTGCACTGCCGCGGTCGCGACACACCCCGACATGCACGAAGTGCTTCGGGCCCTTCATCACCGCTTGCGGTTTTAATTAGGGCCCGAAGCACTGACAAGTGCGTAGGACCCTATTGAAACCCTTGCGATTATTTTTCTTTTTTTTTTTGTTCCGCCACTTCGAAGCCACTTTTGAGGGCCTGAACGTGAATGAAAACTCACCAAAATGTGCAAGGTCATCAGGTCTGGCGAAAAATTTGATATTTTCGCCTTTTCGTAAAAAAAGTTTGCAAAATGGCTCAAGGGCGCCCCCTTGAAATTTTCAAAAAGGCCTCCCCATAGAGGTTTTTTTTGTCCTACATGCATGAAAATGTGTATGCACATTAACCATGTCAGGACCTACATAAAATCCTCTTACACCCATAGTCAAAACATTACAGGAAGTCGGCCATATTTTTTTGAATTTTAAAAAAAATGGCTCAAAATGGCTCAAATTGGCGTTTCACAGGTCACCTATTTGAATTAACTTGTTCGAAAGCGTTCATCCGATTGACGAAAACTCAGTGTTACTGTGTTCTAGACATGTTCAACATATTAAATTGTGCTCTACTCATCGAAAACTCAAAGGGCGTGGCCGTGGCGTGCGTTCAAAGTTTAACGTGCGTTTTGGCACATTGCCAAAAAAGTAAATGCTTATAACTCTAATAGGGAGTCATCAATCATCACCAAAAAATTCATGCATGATATATAGCCTGCCCTGAACATATCCATGATTGAAATTTTTTGATAAGTCACAGCGCCACCTGTTGACAACAGGAAGTCACTACTTTTCAATTACCACTAGCCATTGCTGCACAGTAGCTCAATTCCCCCTCAAAATTGTTGTGGACCATGCTAACACCTTGGCCATACAAGACCTTCAAGCTCAAACACCTACGTCCAACGCTGTCATTCTACGGACGCATCGTTCGCCATCAAACAGGAAGTAGTTTTTTCACAGGCTTAACATTGTCCTACACTCCCGAAACGTCATACATATAATCCTGGTGGTGAAGTCAAACTTTTTTGTATTCTTAAAATGAGTGGGCGTGGCTTAATGGCTCAGTAGCGCCCCCTATAATATTTCAAACACTCAGCCCCGGCGGCACGTTGAACCTACAATTCTGAATTTTTCTATGCATATCCATCTTGCCAAGACCAACAAAAAACCCTCTTACACCCATGCTCGAAATCCAACAGGAAGTCCAGTAGGATTTTTTGAAAGTAAAAAAAACGCCATTCTCGATCGTTTACAGGACACCTATTTGAAGTAACTTGTTCGAAAGCGCTCATCCGATTAATGAAAACTGAGTGTTACTGTGTTCTAGACATGTTCAACATAATAAATTGTGCTCTACTCTTCGAAAACTCAAAGGGCGTGGCCGTGGCGTGCGGTCAAACTTTGATGTCTCAACGCGCCACTTTTAACCTTTCCAAAAGGCCTCTCATAGAAATGTTTTCACGTACATGCATAACAATTTTCAAGCACATTAACCATGTCAGGACCTACATAAAATCCTCTGGCACCCATATACAAAAACTAACAGGTAGTCCGCCATCATTTTTTTTGTGTGTAAAAAAATGCCTCAATTTTGTATTTCACAGGCTACCTATTTGAACGTATTTCCCCGAGCCACCATTTATCAGATCATCACAAAATTAGTGTCAGTGTGTTCTAGACATGTTAAAGATCCAAAGTTATGTGAAACCAAGATTCTACATAAAAGGGCGTGGCCATAGTGTACTGTCAAACTTTGATGTCTCGTGCACTCCCATGAAATTCTTTTAAAAGAACCCCCCCAGAGGTTTTTTCCCCGACATGCATGACATTTTTTCTGCATATTAACCATGTCAGGACTTACATAAAATGCCGCAGTGCCCATGTCAAAACCCAAAAGGAAGTCCACCATAATTTTTTGAAAGTATAAATAATGACCAAATTTTGCATTTTCAGTCTTCCTATTTTAACATACTTCCCTGACACCCTGTTCATGCAATCATTGCGAACTCAGTGTCAGTGTGTTCTAGACATGTTTAAGATCTTTCGTTGTACTCTGCATGATTTTACATAAAAGGGCATGGTCTCGGTGTACTGTCAAACTTTCACTTTTACACAAATCAAACTGTAAGGCCTGCTGCTTGGTCACGTCTCGCCGTTGCACTGCCGCGGTCGCAACACACCCCGACATGCACGAAGTGCTTCGGGCCCTTCATCACCGCTTGCGGTTTTAATTAGGGCCCGAAGCACTGACAAGTGCGTAGGACCCTATTGAAACCCTTAAAAAAAAAAAATTATTTTTATTATTATCGTTCTTTTTCTTCCTCCTCTTTGAAGCCACTTTTGAGGGCCTGAACGTGAATGAAAACTCACCAAAATGTGCAAGGTCATCAGGTCTGGCGAAAAATTTGATATTTTCGCATTTTCGTAAAATAAGTTCGCGAAATGGCTCAGTGGCGCCCCCCTTAAAATTTTCAAAAAGGCCTCCCCATAGATGTTTTTTTGTCGTACATGCATGAAAATTTGTATGCACATTAACCATGTCAGGACCTACATAAAATCCTCTTACACCCATAGTCAAAACATTACAGGAAGTCGGCCATATTTTTTTGAATTTTAAAAAAATGGCTCAAAATGGCTCAAATTGGCGTTTCACAGGTCACCTATTTGAATTAACTTGTTCGAAAGCGTTCATCCGATTGACGAAAACTCAGTGTTACTGTGTTCTAGACATGTTCAACATATTAAATTGTGCTCAACTCTTCCAAAACTTAAAGGGCGTGGCCGTGGCGTGCGTTCAAAGTTTAACGTGCGTTTTGCTACATTGTCAAAAGATTAAATGCTTATAACTCTAATGGGGAGTCATCAATCATCACCAAAAAATTCATGCATGATATATAGCCTGCCCTGAACATATCCATGATTGAAATTTTTTGATAAGTCACAGCGCCACCTGTTGACAACAGGAAGTCACTACTTTTCAATTACCACTAGCCATTGTTGCACAGTAGCTCAATTCCCCCTCAAAATTGTTGTGGACCATGCTAACACCTTGGCCATACAAGACTTTCAAGCTCAAACGCCTACGTCCAACGCTGTCATTCTACGGACGTATCGTTCGCCATCAAACAGGAAGTAGTTTTTTTCACAGGCTTAACATTGTCCTACACTCCCGAAACGTCATACATATAATCCTGGTGGTAAAGCTAAAGATGTGATATCATTTAAATGAGTGGGCGTGGCTTAATGGCTCAGTGGCGCCCCCTATAATATTTCAAACACTCAGCCCCGGCGGCACGTTGAACCTACATTTCTGAATTTTTCTATGCATGTCCATCTTGCCAGACCAACAAAAAACCCTCTTGCACCCATGCTCGAAATCCAACAGGAAGTCCAGTAGGATTTTTTGAAAGTCAAAAAATCGCGATTTTCCATCGTTTACAGGACACCTATTTGAATTAACTTGTTCGAAAGCGCTCATCCGATTGATGAAAACTCAGTGTTACTGTGTTCTAGACATGTTCAACATATTAAATTGTGCTCTACTCTTCCAAAACTCAAAGGGCGTGGCCGTGGCGTGCGGTCAAACTTTGATGTCTCGTCGCGCCACTTTTAACCTTTCCAAAAGGCCTCTCCATAGAAATGTTTTCACGTACATGCATAACAATTTTCAAGCACATTAACCATGTCAGGACCTACATAAAATCCTCTGGCACCCATATTCAAAAACTAACAGGTAGTCCGCCATCATTTTTTTTGTGTGTAAAAAAATGCCTAAATTTTGCATTTCACAGGCTACCTATTTGATTGATTTCCTCGAGCCACCATTTATCAGATCATTACGAAATTAGTGTCAGTGTGTTCTAGACATGTTAAAGATCCAAAGTTATGTGGAACCAAGATTCTACATAAAAGGGCGTGGCCCTGGCGTGCGGTCAAATTTGCATGTTTTTTTTAATCCATTTTTTAACCACAAAATGCCTATATGTCTGCCATGCAGAGGTCAATCATCACCAAATGTGTCATGCATGATAAAGGTCCTGCCCTGAACACATCCCTGCTTAAAATATTTGTATTACTTACAGCGCCACCTGTTGACAACAGGAAGTAACTGCTTGTAAATTAGCACTAGCCATTGCTACACAGTTGATCATATCCTCTTCAAAAGGGTTGTGGACCGTCCTAAGACCTTGGCCATACTACCTTTTCAAGCTCAAATGTCTGCGTCAAACGCTCTCACCATACAGACGCATCGTTCGCCACAAACAGGAAGTAGTTTGTTGAAGGGCTTAATATAGACGTAGAGTCACCAAACGTCATACACATGATCTCGGTAGGAAAGTTAAACTTGTCATGTGGGTATAGTAAGTGGGCGTGGCTAAAATGCTCAGTGGCGCCCCCCTTGAAATTTTCAAAAAGGCCTCCCCTTACATGTTTTTTTGTCCTACATGCATGAATATTTTTATGCCCATTAACAATGTCAGGACCTACATAAAATCCTCTTACACCCATTGTCAAAACATTACAGGAAGTCCGCCATATTTTTTTTTGTGTGTAAAAGAATGCCTTAATTTTGCATTTCACAGGCTACCTATTTGAACGTATTTCCCCGAGCCACCATTTTTCCGATCATTAAGAAATTAGTGTCAGTGTGTTCTAGACATGTTAAAGATCCAAAGTTATGTGAAACCAAGATTCTACATAAAAGGGCGTGGCCATGGTGTACTGTCAAACTTTGATGTCTCGTGCACTCCCATGAAATTCTTTCAAAAGGCCCCCCCCAGAGGTTTTTTCCCTGACATGCATGACATTTTTTCTGCATATTAACCATGTCAGGACTTACATAAAATGCCGCAGTGCCCATTGTCAAAACCCAAAAGGAAGTCCACCATCATTTTTTGAATGTATAAATAATGACCAAATTTTGCATTTTCAGTCTTCCTATTTTAACATACTTCCCTGAGACCCTGTTCATGCAATCATTGCGAACTCAGTGTCAGTGTGTTCTAGACATGTTTAAGATCTTTCGTTGTACTCTGCATGATTTTACATAAAAGGGCGTGGCCTCGGTGTACTGTCAAACTTTCACCTTTACACAAATCAAACTGTAAGGCCTGCTGCTTGGTCACGTCTCGCCGTTGCACTGCCGCGATTGCAACACACCCCGACATGCACGAAGTGCTTCGGGCCCTTCATCACCGCTTGCGGTTTTAATTAGGGCCCGAAGCACTGACAAGTGCGTAGGACCCTATTGAAACCCTTAAAAAAAAAAATTATTTTTATTATTATTATTATTATCGTTCTTTTTCTTCCTCCTCTTTGCAGCCACTTTTGAGGGCCTGAACATGAATGAAAACTCACCAAAATGTGCAAGGTCATCAGGTCTGGCGAAAAATTTGATATTTTCGCCTTTTCGTAAAATAAGTTCGCGAAATGGCTCAGTGGCGCCCCCTTGAAATTTTCAAAAAGGCCTCCCCATAGATGTTTTTTTATCGTACATGCATGAAAATTTGTATGCACATTAACCATGTCAGGACCTACATAAAATCCTCTTACACCCATAGTCAAAACATTACAGGAAGTCAACCATATTTTTTTGAATTTTAAAAAAATGGCTCAAAATGGCTCAAATCGGTGTTTCACAGGTCACCTATTTGAATTAACTTGTTCGAAAGCGTTCATCCCATCGACGAAAACTCAGTGTTACTGTGTTCTAGACATGTTCAACATATTAAATTGTGCTCAACTCTTCCAAAACTTAAAGGGCGTGGCCGTGGCGTGCGTTCAAAGTTTAACGTGCGTTTTGGCACATTGCCAAAAAATCAAATGCTTATAACTCTAATGGGGAGTCATCAATCATCACCAAAAAAATCATGCATGATATATAGCCTGCCCTGAACATATCCATGATTGAAATTTTTTGATAAGTCACAGCGCCACCTGTTGACAACAGGAAGTCACTACTTTTCAATTACCACTAGCCATTGCTGCACAGTAGCTCAATTCCCCCTCAAAATTGTTGTGGACCATGCTAACACCTTGGCCATACAAGACTTTCAAGCTCAAATGCCTACGTCCAACGCTGTCATTCTACGGCCGTATCGTTCGCCAACAAACAGGAAGTAGTTTTTTCACAGGCTTAACATTGTCCTACACTCCCGAAACGTCATACATATAATCCTGGTGGTGAAGTCAAACTTTTTGTATTATTAAAATGAGTGGGCGTGGCTTAATGGCTCAGTGGCGCCCCCTATAATATTTCAAACACTCAGCCCCGGCGGCACGTTGAACCTACAATTCTGAATTTTTCTATGCATATCCATCTTGCCAAGACCAACAAAAAACCCTCTTGCACCCATGCTCGAAATCCAACAGGAAGTCCAGTAGGATTCTTTGAAAGTAAAAAAAACGCGATTTTCGATCGTTTACAGGACACCTATTTGAAGTAACTTGTTCGAAAGCGCTCATCCGATTGATGAAAACTCAGTGTTACTGTGTTCTAGACATGTTCAACATATTAAATTGTGCTCTACTCTTCCAAAACTCAAAGGGCGTGGCCGTGGCGTGCGGTCAAACTTTGATGTCTCGTCGCGCCACTTTTAACCTTTCCAAAAGGCCTCTCCATAGACATTTTTTCACGTACATGCATAACAATTTTCAAGCACATTAACCATGTCAGGACCTACATAAAATCCTCTGGCACCCATATTCAAAAACTAACAGGTAGTCCGCCATCATTTTTTTTTGTGTGTAAAAAAAATGCCTCAATTTTGCATTTCACAGGCTACCTATTTGAACGTATTTCCCGAGCCACCATTTATCCGATCATTACGAAATTAGTGTCAGTGTGTTCTAGACATGTTAAAGATCCAAAGTTATGTGAAACCAAGATTCTACATAAAAGGGCGTGGCCATGGTGTACTGTCAAACTTTGATGTCTCGTGCACTCCCATGAAATTCTTTCAAAAGGCGCCCCCCCAGAGGTTTTTTCCCCTGACATGCATGACATTTTTTCTGCATATTAACCATGTCAGGACTTACATAATATGCCGCAGTGCCCATTGTCAAAACCCAAAAGGAAGTCCACCATCATTTTTTGAATGTATAAATAATGACAAAATTTTGCAATTTCAGTCTTCCTATATTAACATACTTCCCTGAGACCCTGTTCATGCAATCATTGCCAACTCAGTGTCAGTGTGTTCTAGACATGTTTAAGATCTTTCGTTGTACTCTGCATGATTTTACATAAAAGGGCGTGGCCTCGGTGTACTGTCAAACTTTCACTTTTACACAAATCAAACTGTAAGGCCTGCTGCTTGGTCACGTCTCGCCGTTGCACTCCCGCGGTCGCGACACACCCCGACATGCACGAAGTGCTTCGGGCCCTTCATCACCGCTTGCGGTTTTAATTTTTCTTATCCTTATTGTTCCTCCTCTTTGCAGCCATTTTTGAGGGCCTGAACGTGAATGAAAACTCACCAAAATGTGCAAGGTCATCAGGTCTGGCGAAAAATTTCATATTTTCGCCTTTTCGTAAAAAAAATTCGCAAAATGGCTCAAGGGCGCCCCCTTGAAATTTTCAAAAAGGCCTCCCCATAGATGTTTTTTTGTCGTACATGCATGAAAATTTGTATGCACATTAACCATGTCAGGAGCTACATAAAATCCTCTTACACCCATAGTCAAAACATTACAGGAAGTAAGCCATATTTTTTTGAATTTTAAAAAAATGGCTCAAAATGGCTCAAATTGGCGTTTCACAGGTCACCTATTTCAATTAACTTGTTCGAAAGCGTTCATCCGATTGACGAAAACTCAGTGTTACTGTGTTCTAGACATGTTCAACATATTAAATTGTGCTCAACTCTTCCAAAACTCAAAGGGCGTGGCCGTGGCGTGCGTTCAAAGTTTAACGTGCGTTTTGGCACATTGCCAAAAAATCAAATGCTTATAACTCTAATGGGGAGTCATCAATCATCACCAAAAAAATCATGCATGATATATAGCCTGCCCTGAACATATCCATGATTGAAATTTTTTGATAAGTCACAGCGCCACCTGTTGACAACAGGAAGTCACTACTTTTCAATTACCACTAGCCATTGCTGCACAGTAGCTCAATTCCCCCTCAAAATTGTTGTGGACCATGCTAACACCTTGGCCATACAAGACTTTCAAGCTCAAACGCCTACGTCCAACGCTGTCGTTCTACGGACTTATCGTTCGCCATCAAACAGGAAGTAGTTTTTTCACAGGCTTAACATTGTCCTACACTCCCGAAACGTCATACATATAATCCTGGTGGTAAAGCTAAAGATGTGATATCATTTAAATGAGTGGGCGTGGCTTAATGGCTCAGTGGCGCCCCCTATAATCTTTCAAACACTCAGCCCCAGCGGCACGTAGAACCTACAATTCTGAATTTTTCTATGCATATCCATCTTGCCAAGACCAACAAAAAACCCTCTTGCACCCATGCTCGAAATCCAACAGGAAGTCCAGTAGGATTCTTTGAAAGTCAAAAAAACGCGATTTTCGATCGTTTACAGGACACCTATTTGAATTAACTTGTTCGAAAGCGCTCATCCGATTGATGAAAACTCAGTGTTACTGTGTTCTAGACATGTTCAACATATTAAATTGTGCTCTACTCTTCCAAAACTTAAAGGGCGTGGCCGTGGCGTGCGGTCAAACTTTGATGTCTCGTCGTGCCACTTTTAACCTTTCCAAAAGGCCTCTCCATAGAAATTTTTTCACGTACATGCATAACAATTTTCAAGCACATTAACCGTGTCAGGACCTACATAAAATCCTCTGGCACCCATATTCAAAAACTAACAGGTAGTCCGCCATCTTTTTTTTTGTGTGTAAAAAAATGCCTCAATTTTGCATTTCACAGGCTACCTATTTGAACGTATTTCCTCGAGCCATCATTTATCAGATCATTACGAAATTAGTGTCAGTGTGTTCTAGACATGTTAAAGATCCAAAGTTATGTCAAACCAAGATTCTACATAAAAGGGCGTGGCCCTGGCGTGCGGTCAAATTTGCATGTTTTTTTTAATCCATTTTTTAACCACAAAATGCCTATATGTCTGCCATGCAGAGGTCAATCATCACCAAATGTGTCATGCATGATAAAGGTCCCGCCCTGAACACATCCCTGCTTAAAATATTTGTATTACTTACAGCGCCACCTGTTGACAACAGGAAGTTACTGCTTGTAAATTAGCACTAGCCATTGCTACACAGTTGATCATATCCTCTTCAAAAGGGTTGTGGACCGTCCTAAGACCTTGGCCATACTACCTTTTCAAGCTCAAATGTCTGCGTCAAACGCTCTCACCATACAGACGCGTCGTTCGCCACAAACAGGAAGTAGTTTGTTGAGGGGCTTAATATAGTCGTAGAGTCACCAAACGTCATACACATGATCTCAGTAGGAAAGTTAAACTTGTCATGTGGGTATAGTAAGTGGGTGTGGCTAAATGGCTCAGTGGCGCCCCCTTGAAATTTTCAAAAAGGCCTCCACATAGATGTTTTTTTGTCCTACATGCATGACAATTTTTATGCATATTGACCATGTCAGGACCTACATAAAATCCTCTTACACCCATAGTCAAAACATTACAGGAAGTCCGCCATAATTTTTTTTGTGTGTAAAAAAATGCCTTAATTTGCATTTCACAGGCTACCTATTTGAAGGTATTTCCCCAAGCCACCATTTATCCGATCATTACGAAATTAATGTCAGTGTGTTCTAGACATGTTAAAGATCCAAAGTTATGTGAAACCAAGATTCTACATGAAAGGGCGTGGCCATGGTGTACTGTCAAACTTTGATGTCTCGTGCACTCCCCATGAAATTCTTTCAAAAGGCCCCCCCCAGAGGTTTTTTCCCTGACATGCATGACATTTTTTCTGCATATTAACCATGTCAGGACTTACATAAAATGCCGCAGTGCCCATTGTCAAAACCCAAAAGGATGTCCACCATCATTTTTTGAATGTATAAATAATGACCATATTTTGCATTTTCAGTCTTCCTATTTTAACATACTTCCCTGAGACCCTGTTCATGCAATCATTGCGAACTCAGTATCAGTGTGTTCTAGACATGTTTAAGATCTTTCGTTGTACTCCGCATGATTTTACATAAAAGGGCGTGGCCTCAGTGTACTGTCAAAACTTTCACTTTTACACAAATCAAACTGTAAGGCCTGCTGCTTGGTCACGTCTCGCCGTTGCACTCCCGCGGTCGCGACACACCCCGACATGCACGAAGTGCTTCGGGCCCTTCATCACCGCTTGCGGTTTTAATTCTTCTTCTTATCCTTCTTATTGTTCCTCCTCTTTGCAGCCACTTTTGAGGGCCTGAACGTGAATGAAAACTCACCAAAATGTGCAAGGTTATCAGGTCTGGCGAAAAATTTGATATTTTCGCATTTTCGTAAAATAAGTTCGCGAAATGGCTCAGTGGCGCCCTCTTGTAATTTTCAAAAAGGCCTCCCCATAGAGGTTTTTTGGTCGTACATGCATGAAAATTTGTATGCACATTAACCATGTCAGGACCTACATAATATCCTCTTACATCCATAGTCAAAATATTACAGGAAGTCGGCCATATTTTTTTGAATTTTAAAAAAATGGCTCAAAATGGCTCAAATTGGCGTTTCACAGGTCACCTATTTGAATTAACTTGTTCGAAAGCGTTCATCCGATGACGAGAAAACTCAGTGTTACTGTGTTCTAGACATGTTCAACATATTAAATTGTGCTCAACTCTTCCAAAACTCAAAGGGCGTGGCCGTGGCGTGCGTTCAAAGTTTAACGTGCGTTTTGGCACATTGCCAAAAAATTAAATGCTTATAACTCTAATGGGGAGTCATCAATCATCACCAAAAAAAAATCATGCATGATATATAGCCGGCCCTGAACATATCCATGATTGAAATGTTTTGATAAGTCACAGCGCCACCTGTTGACAACAGGAAGTCACTACTTTTCAATTACCACTAGCCATTGCTGCACAGTAGCTCAATTCCCCCCTCAAAATTGTTGTGGACCATGCTAACACCTTGGCCATACAAGACTTTCAAACTCAAACGCCTACGTCCAACGCTGTCATTCTACGGACGTATCGTGCGCCATCAAACAGGAAGTAGTTTTTTCACAGGCTTAACATTGTCCTACACTCCCGAAACGTCATACATATATCCTGGTGGTGAAGTCAAACTTTTTGTATTATTAAAATGAGTGGGCGTGGCTTAATGGCTCAGTGGCGCCCCCTATAATATTTCAAACACTCAGCCCCGGCGGCACGTTGAACCTACAACTTTGAATTTTTCTATGCATATCCATCTTGCCAAGACCAACAAAAAACCCTCTTGCACCCATGCTCAAAATCCAACAGGAAGTCCACTAGGATTTTTTGAAAGTCAAAAATACGCGATTTTCGATCGTTTACAGGACACCTATTTGAAGTAACTTGTTCGAAAGCGCTCATCCGATTGATGAAAACTCAGTGTTACTGTGTTCTAGACATGTTCAACATATTAAATTGTGCTCTACTCTTCCAAAACTCAAAGGGTGTGGCCGTGGCGTGCGGTCAAACTTTGATGTCTCGTCACGCCACTTTTAACCTTTCCAAAAGGCCTCTCCATAGAAATTTTTTCACGTACATGCATAACAGTTTTCAAGCACATTAACCATGTCAGGACCTACATAAAATCCTCTGGCTACCATATTCAAAAACTAACAGGTAGTCCGCCATAATTTTTTTTGTGTGTAAAAAAATGCCTCAATTTTGCATTTCACAGGCTACCTATTTGAACGTATTTCCCTGAGCCACCATTTATCCGATCATTATGAAATTAGTGTCAGTGTGTTCTAGACATGTTAAAGATCCAAAGTTATGTGAAACCACGATTCTACATAAAAGGGCGTGGCCATGGTGTACTGTCAAACTTTGATGTCTCGTGCACTCCCATAAAATTCTTTCAAAAGGCCCCCCCCCAGAGGTTTTTTCCCCGACATGCATGACATTTTTTCTGCATATTAACCATGTCAGGACGTACATAAAATGCCGCAGTGCCCATTGTCAAAACCCAAAAGGAAGTCCACCATCATTTTTTGAATGTATAAATAATGACCAAATTTTGCATTTTCAGTCTTCCTATTTTAACATACTTCCCTGAGACCATGTTCATGCAATCATTGTGAACTCAGTGTCAGTGTGTTCTAGACATGTTTAAGATCTTTCGTTGTACTCTGCATGATTTTACATAAAAGGGCGTGTCCTCACTGTACTGTCAAACTTTCACTTTTACACAAATCAAACTGTAAGGCCTGCTGCTTGGTCACATCTCGCCGTTGCACTGCCGCGGTCGCGACACACCCCGACATGCAGGAAGTGCTTCGGGCCCTTCATCACCGCTTGCGGTTTTAATTATTAGTATTTTGCATTTTTCGTGTCCTCCAGATCGAAGAGGAGTGGAGCTCATTAAAGACAAATGCGTTAGCTCGGCCCGCTAGCTGTTGTTAGCTTCACTTGCTTCGTAAACGTATGGCTACTTTGACCATGAAACCAGCCGATCAAAAATGACTATCTTTTTGATTAAGGACGATATTAAGCACGGTCCTTCAGTTTAATAAATACAATATTATAGTTCACTTCGTATTGAAGAAAAATGCATTAAAAACAAATCTGCTCGCTAACCTGTAGCAGAAAACTGCACTTCTTTGTGTTGTCCTATTCGTGACGTGTTTTAAGTTTAAACTATTTTTATGGATTTTAAGTTTATTTTAGAAAAATTACTTAATACTTTTGTCATTTATTGAAAATCCTCCGTCTCATTTTGTTTCATCTTTAATTGTTTCATTTCCTCTGATCTCATGTCGTCGTTGTCTTTTATCGTTTGAAGTCTTCGATGAATTGTATTTCTTTAACTGTTTGATCACTTTCAATCCTTTAATTTGCATTTGTACTTGTTGAACTTTTGCGTTTTGCATTTCGTGCCTTTACGTTTTGAATTCTCTTCCCTGAGGTCCGGCCTTTGATTTGTCCGTCAAAGCTTTAAAATGTGTCATGTAAATAAATCATTATCTGCAAATATGACAACATTTGCATTTCCCGTCCCAGCTAAAACCAGTGCAGCACGTTTGTTTACTGAGCAGCGGTTCATTAGTTTGTCATCTATCCTCAGACTCAGGAAATGCATCCACAGCTCACGAGCGAAAATTAGCTTAGCTTTCCACGTTGATGAAGTAAGTCACAGCAGCAATCAACTAACGTTAATTTATTGTGAAATCACGTCTGTAGACGGTTTGTAGTTTCGGTTTTAGCTTAAGAGAGAACTACTCAGAGGGAGGATAAGTCACTGACTCCAATAAAGGTCCGATCTTTTCTATAAGATGATACTCAGGTAGTAACCCGGTGTAGGAAGGTAAGATGTGTGCGTTTGTGTGTGTGTTCAATCGTCCTCCTCATCGCTGTCTCTCATGCTGATTCCCTGCAGGCCGTCGCCCGCTTTGACAGCCGCCGTGGCTTCCTCCACTGTCAGTCGGTTGTAGACGGTCTCGTAGCTCTTGTTGTTCAGCGTGCCGTCCAGGACGCCCTGCAGCCTGAAGTCACGGTAGGTCTTCTGTTGGATGGGATGATGGGGGGGGATTGGAGGGGTGGAGGTAGGTAAATGGAGAAGGGAGAGAAAAAACAGAGAGCGTCTTAGGAATGCAGAGAGCGGGAGGAGGAGACGACGGCTTCCTTTTGGACAAAAGCCTGAAGACTGAGGCTCAAGGACGAGTCTTTTATGTGTCGGACTGGGAAGGCAGACTGAGGCATGCGAGGGGTTTTTACGTTCAGTCACAAGCCATTTTCACTCATTGTCTTGCTGCTTTCAAGTTAAACTCGCACGTCTCTCTGTACATTAGCAAACTGTGAAAAGACAAAAGCGGCGAGCAGCAGCAGCAGCGCACAGTTGAGCAGTTTTTTCTGTCTCACCGCCTCCTCACACGGCTGATGCTGCCTTCAAGGACACTTCAGCGCGGCTTGATTGCCTTTAGTTTTTCTTCTTTCCCTTCAACGTCAGGTCTGACTGTTTTTTCATGAATAAGTCCAGATATATCTGGTCCAAAACTCAGTATTCGCTGCAGCTCTTTTCAAACAGCAGTGAATCTCTACTCTTAATCAATTTGGCCGATGTATTCTAGCTTTTTTAAAATGGTTTGCTCACCTTTACAATCTTGATGAGTGTTTTCAGCTGGTACATGTGAAGCTGCAGGTCCAGTCTGTCGGTCAGCCAAATACACACCGCCTTCGTGGAGCCCGTGTACCATTGCTGAAAGACACAAAATTATTTTCAGAATGGAAAAACTAAAACGATTACCCAAACTGTAAAACATCCGGAACACTTAACGGACCAACCTCCTGCTTCCTGTTGACCGTCCTTTACCATCATCACACAGTTTGAATATGCAATGAAGACTTACTGTCAAGGTTTTTTTGACAGCGAAGTCAAGCATTTTTTGGTGCCAAATATACCTGGGTGGACGCCAATCGTGCAACTCGCCTATTTTCCACAGCTGAAGGTTTTTCTTTAGGGCGCACTCACACTAGGCAAAGTTGTCCCGTACCGTGCTTAAGCCTGATTTATGTTATCTGATCGAATGTAAGCCTTTTAAATACCTGAACAACAAAAATGAATGACTTTTTTCCTTCTTTTTTTCTGGTTTCATTTGGCTTTGATTCCCATCTTTCAAAAGTTATCACCTGAAGAAGAACTCTGGTCGAAACGTTGTGATGAATTAAAATGTTTTGTGGCATTTGCGCGAGTGTGCCGGCTGATCTGATTTTGCACGGCTCTGCACCTACGTGATGTGCGTAGTACTATCATATTTTTTCACAATGCATCAAAATTAAAAGCATGGTTAGTAATTTTTGAAAACTAGCATGATTTTGAAAGTAGCATTCCCTCAGTGCTCCGTCTACACCCTCCCCCTCCCCTCTGTGCTCCCTCAAAAGCCACGCCCCTCACTTACATGCACGAGCGCCGTTGCTCCAGAAGCGGACCTCAGCTCATGCTTTGAGTGTGGGCTCGTGCATGCACGGGGTAGAGAACAAGCAGGGAGACAGGGAGGCGTGATTGGTTCATCAGATTGGTACCTCGTGGCAGACATTGGTCAAAGTTTTTACAGGCTCACAACTGCTACAGATGACAGATTTTCTTCGTTTCTTTTTCAGAGCACATGAGTTATTAATTTCTGTCAGGACCTAAAGACAATTTGCTGAAAATTGTGGCTTAAATAAGAAAACATTTTGGAGCAAAAAAAACAAACCCTGAGCAGCATATTAAAAGTCAGCACTGTGTTTTCCCCTCTTGTAATATCCTTAAAAAGAACATAACTAAAAACATTATGTTAACAGTGTTGCAGCTGCTCTCTGAGCAAGGACGCTTTTATAGTTGTCATTTCTGTGTTGTTAGCCGTCAGAGGAGTTCAGATGATTGCCGCTTGCATGCTGACAGATTCTGAAACGCTGCTGACACCACAACACGGGGTCGGAGGGCGCACGGCAGACTCAAAGAGGGTAACACATTTTCTTATTCAAAAGGCAGCAATTTACTGCACAACTCCTGAATGCTGCATGTGAAAAAGGAAAGAGGTCACGCTCCAACCTTAGAGGAAGAAAATAATAAAATCTGGTTCCTGTCTTTGAAAGATTCATTAAATGCTCTTCCTTCACACCTTCGTCCACCAGGCCACAGCTGCAGGGAAATCAAACGCACCTTTTCACACCTACAGAGTGATTTCTCACTTACAAGCAGCATTCAACACGCCACTTGTAAAATGCACACATCCGGTGGCTTTATTCAGTTACCAGTCAAACAAGAATGCTCGGGGAAATTGCTCTGACACAGTAATGACCCCGTAATATTCAGATCTGCTTCAAGAGCCGTCAGCAGACTTAATTTCACACTGACAAGAACTGTAATTACCGACCAATTTACGAGAGAAAAACAGTCCAAAGGTTATTTCATGCACTTGACAAAAGCTAAAACACATACGTGATCATTCGTGGGTCACGCAAATATTTGATTTCATCTATTGTGGGATTGATCTGTCGCCTCGACGGGCTCCTTGTAATTATGCCGGAGTAATGAGGCAGTTTTTTCAGCCACGTCTAAGCAGCAAAGTGTCAACTGACTGGAAGACAATGCATACTGATTTACAGACAAGAAGTCAAGATTTATTCCAGGTCTTTATTCGATTTATTTTCTTGCCAGATAAATAAAGACACTCTTTTTTTATTCTCTGTGCTTATGCCTTATGATCTGGAGAGTCAACAGAGGTCCACAAACCGGCGTCTTTTATAAATGTATTCTTCATAGAGAACAGAATCTAACCTCCATAATCGAGTTGTACGTTTTTCTTTATAAAGTTCCAGTTTTTGACATTATATTTAATGGTTGTAGCCGACTCTCAGGCAGTATCAGCAAAGACTTTAAGAAAGAAGTGAACTTGCATGGAATACAAGAATAAAAAACCAGTCGAAGGTTCATGCTCTTTCTCCTGGATAGATTTGATTTGTTTTATCAATGGCCGTTTCCACATGTGCACTCCTGAAATTATCTAGATATTTTCAGGAGGACTGCTCTGGATATTCTCCTGAACTGGCTGTTCACATATGCACCTCACAGCGCGACACTATCCCTGTCAGACAGGAGGGGGGGGCGGGGGGGTCTCTTGAGGTAAGACGTGAAGTAGAAGAAACGACGTGGAAGTAGCGGACGAAGAAACAGAGTCCACTGTTTGATGCTATAATGAGAATATTTGCCTCTATACCAATGCTATGTGTAGTTCAGCTGAATCACAATATGAACTAAAGAGTGGAGAAGAACATACTGACGAACAGAAAACATAATGCAGCTGTGTAATTACGTGCATGGAGATCATAGCAGTCGCATGCATACACTCTATGCACCGTGCAGCAGTCACAGGATTTTAATGTCACTCCCCCTCCTATCGGCTTGAGCTGAATTCTCTGCAGAATATCCTGCTGCGTTCTCACATCAGCTCACTCGGACTTGCCGCAGAAAAAATACTAGGAGTCTGGCAGGAGAAACTCCGGGTGAAGTCCGAAAGAAAAATGTGACTGTTTGCGCTCACACATGCAGCTCCTACTGGAAATATCAGGAGAAATATCAAGTGTGAAAGCCTTTATGAAATACAATTCAAGAAATGTCTGTGTACTGCCATGGATGTTTTAACCCCGGGCATTCCTCAAGGTTCAGTTTTAGGCCCCTTAAGTTTCCCCTCAAGTTCTCAGTAAACATGATATAACATGATAAGTACGACTGTTTGCTGATGACACCTAGTTATACGTTTCTTTGCAGCCTAGCAGTCCTAACAGTGCAACCCAACTTTCAGTAGACTGTTGTCAACAATTTTCAATACTTAAAAACTATACAATCTGTTATTTTTAAGGATAGATAGTATCAAAAAGTCATCAATCTTCAGTCAATATTCAACCAAAAGCTACCGCCTGCAAAAGAGAGAATGCTGCCAATGTATTTGTTGAGTTTAGACAATGTGCAGGAGTTTGCGTGAATTTTTCAGAATCAAAAACCGTACATTTCCCAATTTGGGGTCCCTAGAACTTCCAATGTTGTTGCCATGGTTTCCAAACAGGAATTGATATTGTTTGATTTACACTAACATTGTACCAAGGTTTATCTTGACACCACATCTGGTATTGTGACAACCCTAGTCTTGACCCCTTCCCATTCGGACAGATTTCTATCCGTACTGATTTTAGGTCTGGCTAATCACAATTGTGTATCCAATAAATGATGGTTATGATGAGGGACAAAGGTAATAACCAAGACGGCGGCTGCTGAAAATGACGCTCTGAGTTCACTATCAGAAAAAAAAGAGCTGAACAGAAGTTCAAACCTGTTTCTTATAAAGTTTGCACCCTCTCACTCTCTACAGTGACATTTTTATGCTTGGATTTAAATATGCTAATCATCTTTTTTTTCTTTGCGTAATGCTCCGAGTTAACAGATGCTCGAGGATGATGACATCACTGAATAATATTTGCTGCTCCTGTGATTATTTCTCATGATTTCCTTCATTCTCTTCCACCTCCTCCATCTCCTCGGCAGATCAGTGAAACATTTGTTTCAGGTTTTTTCCTCCGAGCGGCTAATCAGCTGCCTGACAGACGCCTCGCGAGCGGCGTTAACTGTCTTGAGTACGAAGACGCTCCTTAATTGAGCTGATTAGAAGACGAGAGTGAAAACAGATGGAGAGAATATGTTGGGGGAGGGGTGTGAGGGGTGGGCATTAGCCATGTTAGAAACAATATCTACATGATGAATGGAGGGGGGTGCTCCACTGATGACTTAGAATTTATAGTGCTAAAATCTTGAAATGTAGTCCCTTATCCTTTCCATAAGCAGTTTCTCTTTAAAATACTATTTCACATGTTTTACACATGCATACATGCAGCAGCACCACACCCCTAAACATGCAACTTTACATCAAGGATTATGCACAACAGCAACATGTTTCCTTCAGGCCTATTTTTAAAACACATTTAAAGGAGTTCAATGAAGGGAGTGTGCAAAAGATTGTTCTGAAGATGCTTAACTAATACGTTTTATTTGTACAAAATGATGCACAGCTTTAAATCTAAAAGGATGAACATAATCCTTAAAGCTGGATCACAGCAGTGCTGATATTCAGTACATCACTCCCTGTCGTGTGATATTGCTTAAGTACCTCACACAACCCCACTTCAAAAATACCAAACTATCCCTTTAAGTCAGCAGCTGTGCGACTTGCTGCCTTGGCTGCAACACAATCCCAAAAGGATGTGTAACATTGCGTTAAATAACACAATTATTATGTTGGATCAGAACTAAAGATTTAAAATCACTGGAGTATTGACGCAAGATGAAAACTAAGCGACCGAGGCCAAAGGAGGAGAGCATTTCTCATGCTCTGCACGGTTAAATTACAGAGTCTCGTTGCTTAAAGAATTTATATAATGTCTGTTCCTGGTTGCTAAACAACATCGTACTCTAACTCGATGTATGTTGGGATCTTTTCTCTGATGTCGTCGGACACTTGGAATAACAATCTGAGCCTGAAAGTGACAAAAACAAAAACGGGGTGTTATTTGATTAAATGCATTCGTAATCAAGGATGACATTGCAGCCATTACAGCCTGTTTCGTTGCTACAATATGAAACAATCTACAAGCCGCAATCTCAAATATTTGTATAGCTTCACAACATTTAGACCCTAAAATATGTAAACAAAAGGATCAAATGGATCAAAGTGTTTCCTGAAGTTTAATTTTAAGCTCTTTCTTCTTTATTTACTCAAAAGGACGATCAGGAGTCTTCTCTGATTTTTCAGAGAAGACATGCACATCCCTCAGTGAGTGCTGGATCCAAAAGAAACATGAGTAGGTAAGGAAAGCACGTGACCCAACACAGCTGAAATTCATTATCAAACGGATGGATATCAAACGGGAGCTTCTTGGGATGCAAATCTTGACATTGATTTCTAAAACAGGACTGCAACATGAACAAAAGGCACGTTGGGAGGAGAGAGTGGATGATGACATGCAGCAGAGGGCCGAGGCTGGGTTCAAACCCACGGCTGCTGCGACAAGGACAACTGTCCCTCTGTACATGGGGTGTACGACATAACCGCTAGGCTATCCATCTCCCCGATCTTGATTTTAAGAGATCCACATTCCCACCTTATTGTTGTAGCATGTGCCCTCGTAAAGCGCTTCATCGTGATGAAGTGGCTCCCCGTGTGAGGAGGACGAAGCTGTGTGTGTGTTTGTGTGTGCAAGGGCGTTTATTACACTCGTCATCCCAACAAAGACGTCCCCTGGTGAGCACTCGTAGACAAATAGACAGACGGACACATGTGAGCATGCACACGCAGGAAAAAAAATCCACAACGTGTTAGCAGCTGTGCGCTTTAACAGCCTCTTTCTTGCTCCGATTCTTTCCAGAAACCTTCCATTTACAGAAAAAGTGTCAAGAAATACGAATGCAATTGAACGATTGCAGGATTTACTTTTTGTGACACACACACTGTATGTTTTTGTGTGTGATACATGTTGAAAGGCTAAGCGGACACACTTTGAGGCCTCCCGTCACCTCCTCCTCGGCGCATGACTGGGCGCTTCTGAGCTCCATTAGACTCATTGTCCTCAACCCCCCCCCACGCACACACACTCTGTTAACACACACACACAGATCTACCTCAGCCACAACACGCCGAACCCTCTGTGGAGGCGGCAGGTGGCAGAAATCCATCGCTCGGCTTCGTTCTGCTAATGTGTGCGAAGGTCTGAGCCGCCATGTCCGCTGCATTGACTTGCGGCGGCGAGCTGAGGCGTGTTTGGCAACTCTGGGCTAAAATATTCCTTTAAATCTGAATCCTGGAGGGGGAGGCGGTGTGTGAAGATAACCGACAGTGTGGGATGGATAGATGGATGTATAGGTGGAGGTGTTTGCAGCTCCCGCAGAGCGAGACGGCAGCTCTCAGCGTTTCCTAAGTGATTAACGGGTCAACAGAAGCAGTCAGTGTTTTCAGCCTCAAAGCGACCCGCTGTTGCTCTGAAAATGGAGAATCAAAGCTCACAGCAACAGTACAAACACCTGACTGTGAGCTGCATTTGTAAGGATTCTCACGAGCCGTGTGTCCTCTCCTAAAAGCTTTTACTGTGAATCTTATGAAGAGAACAGATACAGTAAAACCTCACTGTCTCATTTCCAATTTAATTATGTCACCATCTAAATTGGGGCAAAAAAAAAATTCAACTCAGTGCAACAGACATCTTGACCTGCACGAAGCACTTGACTGAACTGAGACAAAACACAGACAATGTTTCCAACAGAAACTGACCAAAGAGATACAGCCGAGGTCAGATACAAACTGAAACACAGCAACAGCATCAGCATCACTGAGCAGCGAATCCAACGCAACTATCTCAACTATCTCCCCCCCTGACTTGAATTAAGGAGGGAAATGGGGACAAAAGAGGTCCTGTATCTGTTGGATTTAACAGAGGGAAATCTGAACCGAGAACCTCTGGGTTTTTAGCCATCTGCTAACCATGTTTATTGTAGAGGTCAGTGAGGCTGC
This sequence comes from Tautogolabrus adspersus, assembly GCA_020745685.1. Classification (NCBI taxonomy): domain Eukaryota; kingdom Metazoa; phylum Chordata; class Actinopteri; order Labriformes; family Labridae; genus Tautogolabrus; species Tautogolabrus adspersus. Next base: position 31,535,688 of record CM036539.1, on the reverse strand, counting down.
TTTGTTGGGCACCTATCCTTAAGACTTTCTGGTGTAAGGCACTGGAACCACTTTTATAAATCAACTATTTTTATAGTCATTAAGTTCAAATTGGTGCCAAATGAAAAAAATAATAAAAAGAGAAATGCGTGTCTCCCTGCGTGCACAAATCTATGTTGTATGACTTTCTCATTACTCCGTTGGACTTGGTTGGACACACTTCTTAAAGTGTTTTTGTTTGTTTTAACGTCAGCTTCATTCTGAACTCCAACACTTGGCATATTTCCTGTTTGATAAGAAGTAGAATCTTTTCCTGCAGTGTTTAGTCCAAGGTAATGTTCCCTCTCAGCGTGATTTTGTCTGAGTAGGCCCTGAACGCAGCCTGAAGAGAATAAAAAGTTGTCGAGGTTTGTGTTGTTGTTGAAGTGGTTGAGATGTGATCCGCTGCAGGAGAGCAGGCGGCTGGCAGAGGGAACGTCACAGCCATGACTGCTTCCATCTCCACTTTGATTTTCCTTCACAAAAACACAATATTTCAGAGCGGGGTCAGGGCTGAGGTGTAATGTCTCATCTTGTTTCAATGTTGTTGTTAGGTCAAGAAGAAAAGAGAGGCATTTTTTTTCATACTCAAAAATGAGTGCATTCTTCTTTTGTATGGATCTTGTATGGTTTGTATTTCAGAGTATTGCAGTTTCTAAATCCCCATGTGGTTGTTATTACCGCCGCCAAGGACATCATGTTTTTGTTGACGTTTGTATGTTAGCAGGTAGCATCACTGAAATACAACTTGCTCGGTTTCTGTGAAACTTGGTGAAAGTTATAGTTATGTGCCAAGTCAAACACCACGAAGTTTAAAGACGGACAAAACTACAAGATAAGACACAAGTTGTAATGTTTTTTTCCCCCCTGCAGGAACAGATGGCTGACATCACTCAGGCTTCGTCCTTTAATATTTCACAGAAGAAAGGTCACTTACATCAAAAACCTTCTCAATGCAGAGCTCATCATGGACGCGGTCTCGGAGAATGTCCTGGTTCTGTCGTACGAAGGTGATGTAGGTGTCGGCCAGATCCATCCCTGGTTTCTGCAGGAGAGAGAGGACACAGACAGGCCTGAAGAGGACTCAGAGAGAGAGGAGGCTAAATATGGACGATGACGTCTCACATTCACAGCAAGCACTTTGAGGAGCCTGGTGTTGAAAATGTAAATGTAGCAGCGGAATAATGTCAACATGCAACAGTCAATCAATTAGGTCTTTGTTTCATTCATTTCTGTAACTTCACACAGGCTGTTTGTTTTTCTGATGTAAAACCAGGGACTCAGTTTTAAGAAGTGAAAGTAGTCACTGATTGGTTTGTGTGCTTCTGCTCCGAAGCTGCGTTTTGTCCGTCACAAATTTGAGTTTTTGAGCCATAAATAACAATATGTGGACGAGATGGAGGAAACATACTGCTACTCCTTTATTCTGTACAAAGGGTCACTATGACTGTCACAAAGTAGGTAAGCCAGAAGTCCAAAATTGCTTTAGGATCAACATTGGAGAGAGCAGCCTCGCCCCGTCCCCCCCCTCCCTACAGTTTACCATGTGGTGGACACTGAAGCTTCAGTGTTTATCCAGCTCTGCATCGGTCTGTAAACCTTTCTGCGTTCTAACCTCTCTCCATTTTTCAAAAGCATCTCCAATATTGATCCTAGTTTGAGCACGTTTCTGCTCGTGGAGCTTATTAGAAACATGCAGAGGCTTTTTAGGTCGGGTACAATCACTTCTATCTGAACCAGTTCTCTTGCCCGCTTCCATCGCTGCAACACCTGTTGGTTTGACCTGATAACTGCTCTCATATCTGGCAAACCGAGGGGCGTCCAAAACGGCCGTGTGGGGGTGCCTTAAAACCGCCTACCTTAAGTTTTCATTCTGGTCCTCAATGGTCTGTATTTGTTTTCACCAGAGAAGGTAGGTGGTTTTAAGGCACACCCACACGGCTGTTTTGGAAACCCCTCGGTTTGCCAAGAAATGGAAGCGGGCAAGCAAACTGGTTCAGATAGAACTGATTCGACCCCACCTAAAAAGTCTAATTTTCCTCAGAAGCTCCAAGAGCAGAAACATTTGAAAAATAGAGAGAGGTTAGAACGCAGACAGGTTTCAAGACCGATGCAGAGCTGGCTAAACACTGAAGCTTCAGTGTTTAGCCAGCTCTGCATCGGTCTTGAAAGAGTACAAACTGCTCCTTTAAATTAATGACCTGATTGTCATGTGCTTTTTAATTCCTTAATAAAAGATCTCCACTGACTGCACAGCCTTTAAATTTGGTGCCAAATGTAAATTATGATGACCTGATGCATTCGTAGCACAGAATCGATCATGTGATGGTTATTAAAACATTCTCCCTCCAGACTCTGTCGTGTTCCAGGTGTGTTTTCATGAAGAATAACAGGTTTTCACTCCAACAACACAGGGGACAAATGTTCAGCATCACCTGCTGCTTCTGAGGTGAAAAGAGTTACAATAATAATCTCCCCTCTCTGTGTTGAGAGTAACAAGAAGCTGTGTGAGCTGTTACACCGGAGGAAACTCTTACTGTTGTTGAAGTGGCGGTTTGTTCGGCGTGGAGAGGCCAGAAGCAGCAGCGGTGTGTAAAAACTCTGTTCATTCACACTCCCTGTTGTCAGGGGAGATTACAGCTGTAATGCTTATTGTAATTGCTTTGACATCTTTCACACCCGTTTTCTCTGAGCCCGGCATGCGTCGGCCCTCAGGGGGTTTGTTGTGCTGCTGCAGCGCTGCTGAGCGTGGCGTGGCAGGTCCCCCGTGCGAACACGAGGAAACAGAGACTCGAGAAATCCAGAAACCTTTTGGCTTCACTTAAAGGCAAAAGGAAGGTTAGAGAGGGATTTGGGATTGTAACCTTTTCTTTGTGAAAAACAACAAACGCGAAACACAAACTGTCACATGGTAATGTCGGAGGAGGCTCGACAGTCGGCTACATCGCTTTAAGTCAAAGACACTCGGGTTTGTGATTTGAAACACAAAGAGGCGGCTGTGAGGAACCAGAACAGACCGATGGATCACAGACACTCCTGTTCTGAACGCTGTTTCTCAAGACACATCCTGAATTAAGAAAAATTTAAGTTTCTTAAGGTTGGTTTAAGTCTTGTCTTTTGTAAATACGTGCAAATAAAATAAAACATTCTCTTAGCAGAATTCTGCAAAAAAATTGGTGTTTTTTCTATTTAAAATCTGTGATTAGAAAATGTCTGCGACAGTCCTTGCACCCCTCCATCCTTGAAAACCTTGACCTACACTGACAACAAGAGAAGAAGAGCTCAAATAACAACTTGATTCAACAATTATAAGACTCACAAAAAGTGTTTGCAGGAATTTTGATGAAAAATACATTTTCAAGTTGAAGTAAAAAATCTCTCTCTTATGTTGTAACTTCTCCAAAGTAAAGATTTCCTGCGTTCCTTTTCTTTTCTTTTCCTCGCTCCAAGTAACAATAAGCTGAAGAAAGTCTCTGCTGGCTGAACGTCAAATATATTTTCCAATCAAAAATCGTCCCAGCAGCTGTTTCTGAGGCCTTGAACAGCGAGTGACAGACTGAGATCAGTCAGCTGTAATTCAGACAGACCGCCGGACAGATACCAGGGGTTAAAGTGGGGTCACATGCCTGCAGGGGGATCTGGTGTGTGGAGTGAAGAAGGAGGGCTGGTGTGTTCAACCAAAGAGAGGAGGGGTCAAGGACGGGGATTGACAGGCCTGTCAGAAACCAACATAATCCTCTGGAGTGAGCGGAGAAGTGAGAGTCTGATCGTTGTGGAATGACGGTCAGAAATGTTGACGAGAAAGAACCACGTGTGTCTCACTGGGTGAGTTTCAGTGCTCGTCATGATCTCTCTGATCTGCTCCAGCAGACACTTCCAGGTCACGTCAAGTGAGTTTCAAAACTGTGTTTACATATCACAGACCATGTTGCAGAATTTCTCATACACGCCTTTATCACTTCTCGTCTGGATTATTTTAATGCAGTTCTGTGCGGGGAACATAGCAAAGCCCTGGACAGGCTCCAGGTTCTTACCCTCACCCTCACTAAGCCCTGCATGGCAGCACATCACCCCCACCCTCATCCACCTTCACTGGGTCCCGCTCAAGTCTCGTCTTAGAAACACTTTTTAAACATACATTCAGGACGGTCTGCCTCTGAAACCTTCTTTCTCTAAGGAGGCAACGTACGACAAAAACAGGAAGCGATGGAAGACAGTGTTAACATATCCAAGATGGCGGACAAAGCAGACACTATGATGACAGTTTGATTCTTTAAGTCAATGCTGCATGTAAATGGACGTATGCACAAGGTCAACGACTGAGTGGAAAAGAGTTTGACGCAGCATGCTGCAGAACTGAGTTCCAGTATTTTCTGCATTCAGCTTATATTATCTTCAGTAAGCCAAAGAGTAAAGGACTTTGATCACTATGTTTCATTGACGCGAGTTGGTACTTTTCCTGTTAGTCTTGTAAATATGTTAACGTGTATATGCTCTGTATTTGTACTTTTAGATGTACTTATTGGTATTCTGTGTGTATGATATGAATGATTTCATGTTGTTTTGATGCACGCTATAGTACCCGTTTGAGGCTATGACTTGGATTGTCTATATTGTGATGATTGGTCATGTACTGTATGTATTTAACACACCTGTGTATGCCGGTGTGATTCAGCTGGGTGAACCTGAGGAAACTACTGACCAAACTCGTTGTACGCTCACAATAAATATGAGTAATCTTCAGTGTGCCAGAGATTATTTTTTTCCTTGTATGTTCCTTCAACCGACCAGCACCTGAGGACGTACTGTAGGTTGGCTGTGCACGCCCCTGTTGGTTGTTTATATAAGGGTTTGAAGCAGCTTCATGACGTATACAAACATCACACCCGCTCGCTCACATTGGATTTTCCTGAATATGACCTTCTCCCACACATCCACTCACCACGACGTCATGCAGAAATTTTACTTGGGTGCAGGCGGGAAAACGTCTGAGTGAAGTTGGGGGGAAAACTTTGGCATTGAGCGTTCACACATGCAGCTTACACCGAAGATTTGTGTGTTAAAATCCAACGGTGCAACGCTTGAAACCAGACTTGTGGACAATGAGAAAGGCAAAAATTGAATTTGAATTGTTTGTTTAACTTTTGTAGTTGGTCATAAAATACTCCCCCCCCCCCCCCCCCCCCCCCCCCCCCTAAAGATTGCATGCTTTGCTTCAAAGACAAATTAAGTGGGGATTGAAGTTCATGTTGGGTCAGAGTCAGAGTGAGAGAGATATTTACTACAACATTCAAGATTATGTGTGTGTGTGTGTGTGTGTGTGTGTGTGTGTGTCTCACAGGCAACATATTACTGCCCTGGCTACCACTTGAGACATCACATTCCCCCCTTTTCCATCCCCTAAAGGCTCAGTCTCAATCATCTACCTCTCCTTTCTCTCTGTGTGACGAGGTGACAAAGCAGCATGACAGATCGGAGACACCGGCACAGTTCCAGCCGACGAGATTAAGACTTTAACACGAGAGGAAAGAGAGACGGACAGAAAAAAAAAACACACTCATAGAAGCAGCTCAGCTCTCTTGTCACGCTCTGCCCTCTCTGCCCGTTTTGTCTCCTTCACTGTTTCTGCACTTGTAGCCAAACACCAGTAATCCCCTGTGCGCCGGGATAATGGCCGCATGGTTGCGCGTCAACATTTGACAACAAAAAAATAAATTGAGTGTAAAATTAAGCTGTACTCCTGTTCGGATACAGACAGGGAGGAGGTGGGGGGGGGGGTTTGGCATGGGAAGGTGAGTCCTGCTGACAATGAGTGAGGCAGGAGGGCGTTTAAATGCCAGGTAATTACACCCCTCGACCGGCCTCGTTTCCTGCCCTGGATTCATTTCATGTGGACCAGGTGCATGTAGTGCGTGTACAAATATGTGCGTCTGCTCGTCGTGAAAATACAGGGGAGAAATATACTCTATTTTCTGTGGTTCCACTGACAACATTTGTTAACTCATGATGCACCTTTAAAGCCTCATTTGAGTCCCCTTCTTACTAAAAATGTAATTATTTACTCGTGCGTGCCATCCGCAGTGACACAGAGAAACACTTCCCAAAAGACTGCCTCCTTTGCACGAACATTTAATGTCCTCGCACCCTGCATTCAATCTCTACATGCCATGTTTTTTCCATGCAGGCCTCAGAAACGTCAGGACCGGCCCTGCAGGACTGCCGTGTGTGTTAAAGATGGTGGAGAGCCAGTGCTGATGATCGCTCTTCCAATGTTTGTGTTCGTGCTCAGCCTGCGTGCATATGGTGGATCGGAGCATGTGCGACTGTCACTCACTGGTATCTTGGCTGTTTAGCGTGAACACGTCAGACCTGCTCAACACGTGTGAGTCAGTGTGAGAAACACACACGAAACGACTCCAACCCTTCACAGTATCATTCATGTACACTTCTTCCACAATATTTCTCTACAAGGGAATCTACATTTTTGTGAAAACTACTTTTTTTTTAAATCTGTTGGAGCTTCAAAAGAAGGAAACACAAACTGAGAGTCTTGAAATACTTCTCTCCAAGAGACAGCGTTCAACCTGAGAGATAAATACATGATTAAATGTATGGAGTATTTCCCAGTCTCTCAAATGTAAACACTTCAGGGTGGAAGCTTCATGTTTTCGTGACAAGGTGTTGGGGGCGGCGATATCCAGCGAGAATGGTAAGAGGCCCCGCCCCCTCCGCACTATGTCCCACCTGCAAAAGAGGCTTACCCGTGTCAGGTTCCCAACACACAAAGGACCAAAAGGCCAAGGTAGCGGTTACATTATAATTTCAGGGAAAGAAGCAGCTGAGGAGGAAGTCTAAGCCGGTAACCAGAGAGCATGATGGGATAGGTGGGAGGAGCTGTGGCGGAGCAGGGGATTAAGGAGGGTCAGGTGAGATTGTTTTGCTGCTCTTTATCTCAGCTGTTCAATGACTCGGTGTAGGATGTTCTCACATCTGTGTTCACGGTCATTTAGGAATGTGTACCGAGGAAAAGTGTGGTAGTACTCGAAAAAGGTCTTGGTCTCGAGACCACTTTTTGAAGGTCTCGTCTCAGAATCGAAAGCATTTTTACTCGGTCTTTTCTCGGTCTGTGACTGGGCGGATTTTAAATCAAGACCATTCAAGACCACCACTGATGGGCTATTTTTCCAAGACTTTCATGTGATTAGAAGGAAAGCGTGATATTTATGGTCTTGGTCTTGACTCGGTCTCGATCCCTGAATATCGTGGTCTCGGTTAGTGTGGTCTTGACTGCAACACTACCGAGGACTCATGAACTGTACTCTTACATTTCTAAATCATACATGCATATATTACTTTAACTTTATCAGAATACTTTCAAAGTCTGCTCAGAGAACCTCAGAAATTAAAATAACAATCTGAGCTGGCTGCAGGTAAAACAACCTCTTCTGATGGACGCACTTTGATCGAGAGTTTTTCCCACGGGGATTACATTGCAGCCGTCACAGCCTGTCTCCCGGCCCCTGGCTGAACAAGTCTACTGAAGCATTTAAAACTGTGGAATCACTCTGATTGGCTGTTCAGATAAGTGAATCAGTGCACCAGAAGACAAAAGGAAGTGACAAAAAGCAAGCAAACTACTTCAACTATTTATCAGACATTATTCTCGATTAGAAGTACCTATATTACGAGTGGTGAGCGACAGCCGTGTGAAAATGGTCTTCTTGTATCACAAAAACGGTTTATTTATCCGCAGTCTTCTCCGTCCTCTTCCGGTCTCCCCTTTTTGGAATGACGATTACAGACTACTGCCGCCTGCTGGCATGGAGTGTTATTTCCTCTCACGCATGTGCAGAACGTACGTGAGGGTTGGCGGTCGGCTGTAGTCTTTGCGCTGAGTTCAAGTGCAACTTTTTAGCCAAGACAAAGGCTTTGTGAGGCGACGCCACAGTCGGCCTTCTTCGCCACTAGTTCTTTTCCGTCTGCTTGGTGTGTCAGGGCCTTTACACCGCAGGTCACACCTACACACTGATGGTAGAGGCTGCTGTGTAAAGAGTCCATCAGTTTGAACTAATCCATTCATACACATTCATACGCTGCCGACGAAGCGGCGGGAGCAATTTGGGGTTAAGTGTCTTACCCAATGACTCATCGGACACGTGGCCACAGGAGCTGTGAATCGAACCCCCGACCTTCCAGTTTGTCGTCTGTGTTATACAATTCATGTTTTCGACCAGTGGCTGGAAACGCAAAACGTATTTTTATGACGGAAGATTTGTTTCCTTTTGTAATTTTAATTTTGGAGAAAAAGTCTCCTCAATTCTGTTTTGCGTCTTTGGATTGAAGCCTGAGACATTTGGAAAGACTGATTTTAAATGTCTTTAATCCCAAGGGTGGGGAGGGAGGGGGGGAGGGAGGGAGGGAGGGGAGGGGAAGCCTGAAAAAACTGCCAGAATTCATATGAAAGCGTTTGGAAATTTGAAAAACGTGCAAAAACCCCAAGCCTCAGAGGAATTATACTTCGGGATTCAGAGCTGTTAATCACTTTGGAAAATGAAGGGTCACTCGTCTTTGTGAGACGAGATTCTGCAGATGAAACCTCTCTCTCCTTCACACCTTGAACGCCGCCAAACGTTAACGCCTCATCACCTCGACACTTTAAACTTCCTCGTCGTGCTCGTCTCCCCCTCCTCCTCCTCCCGCTCGCTGGCTCGTCGCAGCCTCTGATCTTTGCCACGACGCGGCCCTTCATTAACCGCTCCACACCATAATGCCGCCGCCCACAAACCAACACTTCAGCAAAACACATCTCCAAGGACAAGAGTGCAATTAATTAGGCTTGTTGTGTGATCTTTGGCTCTGGAGCTGCAAAAGGAATTAAAAAAAAACCTCTTTATCTTTCACACATGCTTAGAAGCCACAAACTTAAAAAACAAAAACAAGCACATGACTGAATGCAAAGAGCAGCTGCTTTGCATTTCCAGGCTACTTTATTCTCCGTCCGACGCCCCGAGTGTGTGCACGCGGACGGAGACACAAATATGGAAACGGACTGTGACGGACAGGCTGAGTGACAGAAACAGGCAGATTGACAGACTCACAGGGACCTCCACATATTTGGCAGCTGCTTTCACCTTTCAGGAGAAGAAGAAGAAGAAGAGAGAAGAGAGAAGAAGAAGAATGACACTGAAGCTCAGCTGGGGAGATCTGGTTTCCAGTAAATAACAGGTCGCCTCAGTGAGCCGTGAAAGAAGCAGCTTGACGCTCTCTGTCTCAGGGACACAAAAAAAAGGTTTGTACTCACCGTGAAAGAGAGGATGGAAGAGAAGAATGTGCCTTCATCGTATCGGGAGAGCTTGGAGAGGACGCTGTCCAAAACAGCAGCAAACTGAACACCGAGGAGAGAGAGAAGACGACGCCTTTATTTCACCAACAACACATTTTTTAAATGTTGCAGGAAAACAAATCTGTGCTCTTTCAAGCAGCCATTTCTTCAAAACACAAAAGAGGACGACGTTGAGGTTGAATACCTCGCTGCATCTTTTTTATTTTATCCATGATGTGCTTCTTTAATGTGAATTAAATGAATGATCACAGTCACGAGCTCGATCAGAGCTAACGTCAGTTTTTTAAATATAACAAGCATAATAAATGAAAAGATGTTTGAATCAAATCAAATGCAATAAAAGGAAATATTGAATACTTCTAATTTTAAATAAGTTAATTCATAAACATTATACTGACGTTCTCCTTTATTCTAAACATCATTTTAAAGAAAACGCTGAAGAATAAACGTGTGAATGTTAAAACTCTTCATCAAAATACATCTTATATATTTATAATAAATATAGAAATCTCATAAACTCGTAAAATAAATGAAGAACACGAGAATAATCAAATCAAATCTGAAAGGTTTCATTCATCAGAACTTTACCTGTAAAGCAACACATTCATAAATGAAATATAAGTGATGTCGAGTAAATGACAAATAAAACAATCCATACTGACGTGAACAAAAGGAAAATGAAACCATCAAAAGGATATAAATTAAATAAAAGGCCAACAAAAGGCATCCTGAGAGGAATTGATAAGACGATAAAAAAAGATTTACCCTCGTGACGAGCGACAAAATCATTTCTTTCAACGCGTCGTCAATCAGAACATCGATTTTGGAGTGGTACTGTTGCTGCAAATAGAGGAGGGGGGCATGAGGGAGAGAAGGAGAAGTGACAAAAAAAGCCGTATTTTATTTGATTATTTCAGAAAACTGAAGCGACACAAAGACCTAAAAAAATGACTCCACCACGATACAGAACAACAGCATTGTTTGTGCTGTAAAAGACCGAAAGAGAATCCGACAACACTCAAGTCTACACACACACACACACACACACCCCTCCTGACACGGCGAGGCGTGAAAAACCTTCCCATCCGTGTATCGCCGCTGAGTTAAGCAGCTAATAGGACCATTATGCGTCTGACTGACATTCCCGTCCGCGCTGGAAAAAGCGAAGGAATCTGAAGGATACTTTTTGTGCGGCTCCCCCGACAATTAGAGCAGCCTTGTATTCCTCTAAAGCACCGGTCCAGCTGCGAGGACCAAAGGCTCACACAAGATTCAATTAATCCGCCATTTCATGTCTCGTTTGGACCCCCACCCACCCCCCCAAAAACATATTCATGGCACCTTTTCCATTGAAGGGAGACATGGGGGGAAAAGGCCGGGGCTGAGCGCTGAATGGCAGCAGCAGCAGGGGAGTTCATCTCTTGGCGACAATGCCCTTTCACTGGCCGTCTAAAGAACACCCAAATTAAAAATTTCAATCAACAAAGCGCACGGATCGCTGACAAATTCTAGGTCCAGGGAGGTCACCGCCGCCAGCCCTAATTATGTGTTTTTTTCTTCTCTTCTCCACAAGTCCGCAAAATGGCAGTTCTCTTTCAGCACGCCGAGTCTTTTTGGCAAAATCTTGAGAGCTTTTCTCTTTTTCCTCTTCTTACCTCAATTAACATTGCTGCTTTGGCCCGTTTTACATCCACAAAGGGCGGCCATAAAAAGCAGAAAAAGGAGAAGGAATTGTTTGGTCTTTGCCATGAGCACGGCAGAAACTAAAAAGAACAATAATTGCCTTTAAAAACATTTATCCGCTGGTTGAGCTGCAGTCGCCGCTGCTACTTCAGCAATGTGAGATGTTTTAACTAGGTCACATTTTTTTTAACAGGACGCCCGACACAATTACCATGACCTGTGGAACAAAGCGACAGCAGACTGATGAGCCTCTTCAGTGATTTCAGATTAACAGGCAGCTAAAAAAAGTCATTAATCAGGTAGAGGAGTTTTTGGTTGATTCAAACAAGAAGTTTAAGGCGGCTGAGCCATCAGACATCGCCGTCTCTTTTGCTGCTGATCGACGCACTTGAAGACTAGTTGGCAGAAAAGTGACCACGCTAAAGGTTTGGATCAAGTTCAGACTGGCATTTCTTAAGACCCTTTATACTGCTGGTCAGGGGTCAGGGGTCAGAGGTAAGGAGGCCTCATTCACAGCGTCTACTGCCAAGTGAACATGACCGTGCTTCAGCTGAACCGCATACAAGGAAAGTCAAGAGTGTCTGCTCAGGCTTTCTACAGAACTCTGCTGAATTTAAACACGTTTCGTATTCTTTTCAAATTGAGGCTTTCTAAATGTGTTGACATGACTCAGCAGTGTGGCTGTGTCGATGCTGCTTCTAATGAGTTGTTAGTGTGGTGTCGGGCAGTAACGCATTACTAGTAACGCGTTACAGTAATAAAATTACTTTTACTAGTAACGAGTAGTGTAACGAATTAGTAAAACAATTCCAGTAATATTATTACAGTAACCCAAGCAGGAAACAACTCGTTACAACCTTACTGTTCTTGTTATTACCCCACTTCTGATTTAAAATGCAATAATCCCAGATAAATTTCGTCGGGCACGTCAGCCAAGCAGGAAGGTAGCTAGCTTCATGGCTGCCAGGTATGCGGTTTCCCCCCCGCGGAAATTATTTTTAGGTACTGCTGCGGGTAGCTTATTTTTAGCCATTGGGCTTGTTTTGTCAGTTGTTGTCACACATACCTGGCAACCCTGGCTCGCTTGGAAGATGGAAGCGCACACGTTTACATTCAGCGGCGGGAAATAATCCCATTACTTTAGTTTTGTCGAGAGGCAAGATGACAAGGACATCGTTGTCAGATGTAAATTGTGTCCCGGTACTAGGACTCTTTCTACTGCAAAAAACACGACCTCAAACCTCCTTAAGCACTTACAACGACTGACGACAGCACAACAATGTGAAGCTGTAGCCCTACAATTCCTACAAAGCAACCAAGACTGGATTTTAATCGTGGACAGCTACAAGCGAAAAAGAACTAATGACACTTATGGCTTTTTACGAAAAGTAATATAACGAGTAGTGTAACAAATGACTGTTGACAGTGAGTATTAAGTAAAGTAATGATATTACTTTTAAAAAGAGTAACGAGCCCAACACTGGTAGTGTCACAGAAATATAGCTGAGGATCCAAACTAAGAGTTTAAGTCACGAAGAAACACAAGCTAACCCGTGTCCACCTAGCATTTGAGCACAAGCGTCCCTTTTCAAACGTTTTTACTGAGTAGAGAGCGTTCAAAGCACAAAGTGGTCAAGTGGCCAGAAAGGCGCAGCATCTTTTTGACGCCTTTTCTGTGCAGCCGCTCCGAGCGCTCAAGTGGAAAATTGTTCAACTTTTCAGAAAGGCGCTGTTGACGACACCGGCACTCTTTTCTAAATGTATGATATTCCCTGTAGTTTTGCCTCCTACAGATTGTGTCTTGTACCCACGTCCTCTGAGCATTTTAACAGCAGTGTAGGGGTTAGCAGCCTTTTTGTTTGTTCATTTGCTTTCTCCTGTTGATGTGTTTAGGAGCTCAGGTAAGAACACTGTCATTCCTTCCTTTCTTTTCTGTTAGGGAAGATTATGGATTTGATTAGATCCATTTTGTTTGTTATTTTGGCCATCTACTCACCTCGGAGAAAAGACAAACAAAAAAGCAGCAAGGAGGGACTTAAGAGAAACACTTCAAAACAAAAAAGGGATCCAAAGAATTATGTTTGACATAATCTTTTGAGGTTTACTCGTTGTAAGTTTGAGAATCTGAGAATGTCTTTTAAGAAGAACCTCCTCAATGATGGTATCCGTAAGATTGAACCATATGCTGATGATATGATGCTTTACAGAAGTAATGCTCCCTACACATGCTTGAAAGGTACAGCAGTTTTTCTCCATTTCTTTCAGCTTTACCTACACCTGATTGGATGGATCGAGTGTGTTCACCCAATCAAAAGCTCCTCTGGTGGAAAGAATCATGGATGGAGCTCTGAAGGACTACAATGGACCCCTATGCCATCGAAAAAAGGGCTTACATTCAACATAAATAGATTCAAAGGAGAGGTTACTTTCATACTCGCAAACTCACGGCAAGCCTCTTACAAGTGTTCAGTTATTCTGAAACATTCATGGTATGGAGTCAGATGTCAAACAAAGGGAATGTGTTTTTTCCTTTGGGATGGAGCTTGTGTGGAAAGCTGTGTGAGGGGAAAAGAAAAGATGATGAGGCGATGGAGGGACTTACCCATTGTTTGTCAAGCTGGGAATCAAACAATGTCGTGCAGGACACATGGACATGAACGAGGGACAAGGGAGGACATGAGACAGGGAAGAGAGGGAAACAGGTCAGCTGATCCAAGTCTAAAAAAAACATCAGTTACATTCAAACACATTTATAAATTATTTACAATGACAGTAGATACAAATATAAAACACCATAAATATTTTTTCAAATTGACTCCACCTGTACCAAAAGGGAAAATACTGCTCGGTTTATCAGCTAATCAGCTTTAATGAAATGAGTTTATCAGGTTTTATATGATTTAGAAGATCTATATTTGATGAATGGGTGACGGTGGTTTACTCGACTTTCTGTCTTTACTGTTTTTTGAATCTTTCCCGCTCTTCTTTTTGCTTTTGTGTCCGTATCAATCGGCAACCTCCTGTGTTGAAAAATGAAGTCAATGCGGAAGTGCAAAAAACTGCAGTTCCTCGGGTGTCCACTTGAGGCTGGCTCCAAAAGACCCCAAAGTCCTGTAGACATCCCATATTAAGATGTTCGTTTTGACAGCAGAAATGTACATGTTCACAGTCTGGTACAAAAAAATGATTTATGTCTTTATCGGCGCACACTCTCTAGAGGGGATACATTTATTACAACTCATCGGTTTTTGGTTTTATGAAGGATTAGAGTAATGCATAATTGAGATGACAGACTCCACTGCAAGCTGGCGTTATGTAGCCTTTTGTCAGGAGGCCCGCCTCAGCTCCAGCTCTTTGTCTGTCGTTAGTTTGATGGAGTCAGCATTTCCAATATGGCGACAACCATGGACGGGCTTCCAAACAACCATTTAGGGACTAATAGATGACATCACTCAGGCTCTGTCCATTATTATTTACAGTCTATGTCTGTATTTGTGATTGTTTTACATCTCAGAGATGTTAAATCAAATGTGCCAGTGTAACATGAAAGCAGCCTGTATGTGTATAAAGCTGGTACGCTGAGTGGCTCTCTGCAGGCGTGCATTCAGCGTGTGTGTGCATGTGTGTGTGTGAGAGCAGGAATAAATGGACAAACTGTGTTTTCGGTGGAAGCTGGAGAAGAGAGGAAGCTGAAGGTTAAGAGAACAGCGATCTTAGCTCTCTGTCAAGACTGAAGATGGCCAAGGGTTTTGCTCTCAGCAAAGCCAAGGCTGCCGCCTCACACAGGCTTCACGGTCATCCATTTAACAGCTCGTGTCGAGCGCTTGGCCGCTTCAAGTGAACACAAATACACCTGAACTCCATGACTGCTTCATGTTCGGAGGGAAATGGCCGCGTTTTAGTGGCTGAACTGACAGTTTGACTCCACCTGTTCAGTGTGAGGCTGAAAATAAAAGACCACTGAGGGCTTTGGAAGCTGACACGCTTTCACTCCACGAGGCTCCAAAGGTGAGATGCTAACTGGAAAAAAATATACTCACATCCATGTTAACTGATTTATTTTGAAACTCAGTGGAGTACATATATTTTTTTACACTCAAGAAAATCATGTGGAGATGATTTCTTTTCTTGCAGCCTCAGTTTCTCTTCGTTTGGATCACATTACAAGGCAAGGGTCATTTAATATCCATCCCTCCAATTAAAGGATTCTGCTTAAAGCAAATCCATCTGCGTCCATCTGTCTTTGTGAAGACCTCAGATTTTGTGAACATTCATGAGAGTTCTGATGGGGGTTTGCTAAAGTTTGCAATGGCCGTGTGAAAGGTTTAATAACTAGAATCTTAACACCAAAATATCTAAATTAATAAAAAAATGGATTAAACCTATGTTATATACATCTGTTGTTGAGTTCTTACATGACCTCAAATATTTCCAACAGTTATCAAAGCCAGAGAAATCCTTCATTTTATAGCTGTGTCTTGTTGTGGCGGCCGCCATGACAGACACAACATGTTTATCGTTGCCGTGGTAACACCTGATGTTACGTCAAAGACAGCTACATAAGAAGGGTGAGATGAGATAACAGTTGGCGCTATACAAATAAAGATTGATTGATTGAAGGCGTGAGCTGCTCCTGAAAGCTGGCGTACTGTTAGCTACATTAGCTCGTCGGTAAACATATTCTCTTCCTCAGGTCGGATTCACCCAGCCGTCTTGACTACGGTCAACGTGGAGTTCGTTTTCATCAGGGGTTGAGCTGATTCAGCAGAGAGAATCACTCCCATGATTCCCCGGCAGCCTCAACGTCATCTTTTGTTATTGTTTTGATTGAGAGCCCCCTGGTGGTGGGATTTACGTACTGTGTGTTTAAACTTTCAAAGATGGCTGAATAGATACTGTTATTTTTTGTATTATTTGTTGTGCGTTTGTCACCTGTACTGCATAAACAGCGAGATGAGGATTTTCTGAAGTGAGAGAACATTCAGAACTGATTGACATTAAAGCAGTAAATCCTTATTACACATACCAGAGGCTGGTATTTCAGCTCAGGTGAGATATTTGCTTGACTTTTAGTGTGCTATAAGCGTGAGAGACATTGGATATTTGCACATACAGATAGTTTCTAACCTATTCAGGAGTTATTATCATTGCTGTTATATGCACAGTAGCAGCATCGGTTCGTCTTCTTTGCATTATCACTTTGACACATTAAGGCGCCGTGATCACACCCTGCGGTGTTAAACTTTCAAAGACGGCTGAATAGAAGTTGCAATACTAATCAAAATCTTCAGCAGCCATCTTTCCCTTTAATGTATGGAGAAATGAAGCATGTTAACAGGGAATGTGTGTTGGAGTATGACATGCAGTACATGCTGTGGGTTTAAGTCTCGTGACAGTTGTGACCATGCAGCCAGGTAGCGTGCACTACAGAGACAATCCAATCCAATGATGTGTAGACATAGTAGTAGATACATTTAAAGGGCAGAGGTGCTCAGGAACTTTAGCAGAAACCTGTAGACTGTCATGACAGTGTCTGTTTTAGGAGGAACTGAGAGAATCTCCTGTAAGCTGTGTGTCACTGTCGACTTTGTTTATCTGCTCCACAGAATAAATTACGCCTTGTGTGAAGTTATTCGTCATCACGATTTGGGAAGGTTATTCTCTGCACAGACAGATCAGTCAGACAGCAGTGATCCTTTTCCTCTTTGGGTAAAACCATTATCTAAGTCCACATGAACAGAAACCGAGAAACGCCTTTGACATAAAGCCTGTGACGTCACATCGCTGATTTCAGGCGGTGTCAGGCGCTGTTATCTCACCTCCTGCCCGGTGTCCAGCACGCAGAGTTTGGAGCACTGCTTCTTTGCGTCCATCAGCACGTTGAACATGGTGCAGACCGACAGCGGCACCCGGAAGTCTGTCGACTTATTTGCTTTCTGCATTTTGGAATCAAATGCCGTTTTTGTTCTGTGGGACAAAACACAAATAGGATTTTAATTATTGAATGACTATGAATGCTTAAACATCACAAACCAAAGAAAGAGGGGTTTAGCTCAGTCGGTAGAGCAGGTGCCCTCTTTGCACAGGTTGCAGGTTCAACTCCTGATCCCCCACTCTCCCTCCCCCAAGCCATCCCATCTTATAAACACATTAAATATAGAAAGATTAATCCTCTCGGTCTGACCTCTTGACGCAGGCCTCCATCATATCGCTCGCCATCAGTTTGAGTCTCTGCTCCAGATGTTTGGCGAACTCAGGTTCTGGCCAGTGGAGGTCCAACACGAACATCTGCAGAGCGTCCAGCTTCCAGAACAAATCCTCCGAGGTGGCCGAGCCATTGCTGCAGGGACGATTCAGAGGGTAACTAAGTGAATATCACAAATACAAATAAATAAGACACACTTTTGCATGGACCTGATGTCATTTCCAACATGACTGATGGACGTCCTGACATCGTCACTTGTCCAACAAAACTGACATT
This sequence comes from Tautogolabrus adspersus, assembly GCA_020745685.1. Taxonomy (NCBI): domain Eukaryota; kingdom Metazoa; phylum Chordata; class Actinopteri; order Labriformes; family Labridae; genus Tautogolabrus; species Tautogolabrus adspersus. Next base: position 31,518,163 of record CM036539.1, on the reverse strand, counting down.
TTTTGGTAACTTAGAGCGTAGATGTGCAGGATTGTGAGTTTCATGGTGGCTTTTTATCAAAATCATCCATCAGCGATATCATCTCCTTTTTCCAGGCGAACTAGAGTGTCCTAGTTTCATTTCCTACTTTTACCAAAGAGTGACTGATGTCTGTTCAACTGATTAAAGAAAAGCAGAGTTTCTGTTTCACTTAAATACTTGTTGCACATTTACTTTGTTTTGATTTGTCTTGACACAAAAAATAGAGAGAGTGGGGAATGACATGCAGGAGGAGCCACAGGTCGGATTTGAACCCGGGCTGCCCGCTTTGAGGACTGTAGCCTCTGTACATGGGGCTCTAGCACTAACCAATGGGCTACCGACACCCCTGAGCTACTTAAAGAAACTATAAGGTGAATATGTTTTTGAGCTACAGTTCGATGCATGATTATTTTATCTGGGATATTAAAGTGGTATTTAATGCACCGGTTGTGGAGTGTCATGGATTATCACTCTGCACTGAAGCGATTTCCAAAGAAGAAAGGCAGAAAGCAACGCTCCGAGCGAATGGACTGATTTGAAAATGATGACTTAAGGAAGGAGAGAGTTTTGGATTTGTTCTTATGGTGATAAAACATAAAGATTTAATGTTGTGATCCTTACATACTGGTCTTAAGGAAAACCAGCACGGACAAGAGAACATAAGAGATCCACACGCTCATGTTTCGATATCAGGACTCGTAGGAGATGAGTGCGTTCAGGTTGTGGTTCTTCCACAGGTTCTGTTAGTTTTGTTGCAGAGTTGTGTGGTTTGAGACAGTGAACGCAGCATCGGGCTGAAACACAGACAGATGGACGTCTCCCCGCCTTCTCCCCTGCGAACAGGTTACACAGCAACACATGGCAACGCTCGCCGCCACTGACATCCAAGTGTACAGCGCCCGGCTAGAATGACAGCCACATGAGGATGGAGGAGGAAGGTGGTGGAGGGGGGTGATGGGGGGGGGGTTAAAACAAGCACCACTCACTCCCTCACTTTTCTCACTTCGCCTTTAAAAGACTGTTACCTTAACAAGTGGCGCACAGGAATAAACGCTTTGGGCTGAGTCTGCAGTGCAATTAAACACTCGGTGGCTATCCCCCTCATGTCTAATTAGCAGTGCTCTTCAGTGAGCGCGCTCCGCCCCGCTCCCCGGGGAACAGCACGATCCCACTCGCCCGTCTGTGCTCACTAATGAAGTGCCAGCTTTTTTTTTCTCTCTCTCTCTTTTTCATTGCAGCGAGGAGGGCCAAGTGAAGTGAGTTAGAGGAACGGCGTGCTCTGTGTGGTGGGAAAGGCTCGAATGAGGAGCCTTTTTAAGACTCACTCCCAACACAAGCTTCGTGGTCCAGCATTCGTGACCCCGACACGGGGCCACCTACACTGAAGGTCCTGATGAAGACAAACTTTCTACAAAACTAAACTGGCAGTCACATGAAAATGTATACAAACGTTTAGGGTGAATTCACATCCTATAACGTCTTGTTTTCTTTTTTCAATATTCATACTCACACTATAAAATGTCTGAAGAATAGTGAGAAATGTCTTTAAGTTTCCGAAAGAACAAAGTGTTTTCAGATGTCTTGTATTCATAGCTTTCAGTCACATGATCAGTGCCGAGGGCTGGAGGGCAAAGAGAGTTTAGGAAAGTAGCGCCCACTATTGAAAACATAGTAGAACTGCAGCACAGGCTTTTTCATTTTCCATCTCTTCGAAATGACGCATGTTGACATCAACTGGCAACCCAAACAAAACAGAGATACGAGTTTTGGGCACTTGTGACCCTTATACAGCACACAGGGAGCAATTCTCTGAGTTGCAAAAATGGCAAAGTCCACGCGGGTGTTACGGTTGAAAGAGTACCCATGTAAAGTGGCGACTTTTGGCTGAATGTATCTGTGTCCTAGCGAATGCCTCTTTGTTTAGCTTTTTATTGCAGACAACAAAAACTGAACATAGAGGCATTAGTTCAGAAACTTTCAGTCGTGTTTGTCTGAAAGTCATCAGTTAACATGGTCACCCTTTAAACCGTAACACCAGAACGTCACTTCAGTGATGTTTGCTTATATTTAGAGGAGAATCCCTCTCCTTACACCGCTGTACGTCACATGAAAGCTATGACTTATAAGACAACAGTTAAAAGATGAGAGTGATACATAAACAGTGAAAAGCAGTACATCCTCACGCTTCACAAGCACGAGTTACAGACTGATTGAGATTTTGGCTCCACTACATTTGATTTTTTGCAGATATTTGATATGAAAATACCGTCCGACACATTTCTGGCTGATGCCAGTGATGATTAATGCAGAGCAGCAGCGTCGGTTAGTCTGTTTGAATTGTTGTGTTTGTTGTGTCAAATAGTTGGTTTGGATCTGACGTGAGATTGATTGAACACACTAACACTACAGTAGTTGTTAAGATAAAGAAAACGCTCACACCAGATGTGGTCAACAGGTCTTTCTGAAAGCTTGTTTTCCTTGGATATGATCCTTTTCAAGGTTCTCTGGTCTTTATTGTTAGAGCTCTAGATTCACAGAGTGTGTTTGCGTTCATGATCTGCTGCTTCCTATTTACATACAAGTTAACTTTCCTTTCTAAATTGTGAACAATGGTGGATGCTTAATAATGGAGGGCTGGAGGTACAAAAATGTTGCACATTGAAAAGTGAAGGACAGACATGTTGGTTTTCTGTGTTTTGATACAGAGGACATTTGAAAGAGGGGTCAGAAAAAGCTTTCACTCAACTGAAGACACATTTCTCAACTTACAAGATGTCGGGTAGATTTATTCCTTGCAGGCTGCAATAGAAGAAATTAAGCTTTTGTGTTATTGTTTGACTGGAATTCTTAACATCGTGACATGCACATTGCACAGCACAAAAGACTTTACACACTGCACGTCACAAAACCTCGGGAACGACTGCATGCAGGCCTCAATGCCCTGACAGGAGAGCTACACAAACACAAAGAAAAAACAAAAGTCTCGCTTTGATTCACTCTCAGGGAGCAGGGCTGAACGGTGTTCACAACACAATATAAAAAACAGTAAAGAAAAAAGCACAAAAGCATACTCGGAGTTCTGTGTGGAAAGTGTTTTTCCTTATAGTGACATGAGCTCTGACATGCAAACAGAAAGAGAGTTGAAGGACTGCGGAGCGTTCAGGATAGACATGCAGAGCAGAGTCCTGGCTAAAGGTCTTCATCGCTACCTGATCCACAGAAAATTTTAATTTAATCTGACAATCCTGCAGCTGTGGATGAGGAGCAGATCATCTACTAAAGAGAAGATACCGAACCTGTGGCGTTGCAGCCTCTTCCATCACTGTGTGGCTTGGCGTAGGCGCTTTGAGTGATCAGAGGATTAAAGAGGCCCTTTAGGATTTAGCATCCATCATCCCTCACTGCCACACAAAGTCAACTGTACCTTCTCCTAAGGTAATGCTCAGGATGAGTGAGTTACAGACGAGGACATTATTTCTCTAAGGTTTAAGGCTTAAAGTAAATAATAATAATAAAAATATAGGAGCATGCCAAACCTTTCTACAGGAGTATGTCGCTGTGCTTCAAGTTCAAAAACAGTAAGCTGACCTGTATGTTAACTTGTTACCATGGTAACCTTATGCATGAGCAATTTTTTATGACTGAGTCACAAAAAGTCTTAACAAGGAAAACCTTGGCTAAGACAGCAGCGTAAAAACGCTTGAAAAAAAGAGCAAACAACAGATTATACCAAGCAGACATTACATCAAACAACAAGTTAGAAGCATTTAGCATTTCCACGACACAACCTGCATTCACAGGTTAAGTAATCCTTATTGCTATTTTTCATGCTAAGAAAATTATCTTGGTTGAAGTGACTCTGGGAGCAAAGCATCAAAAGTTGTGAGTGAGGAATCACACACGTGTCTGTTGTTGCCGCTGCTAGCACTGGTCAGCATGGTGTGCAGATATGATTACTAGCATGTGTCAATCAAAGAGAGCGCTCAAACAGAAATGTCTTTTGGAACAGACCAATCAGCTTTAAGGTTAAATCATCTAGTTCAGAGCTGGAGACCAAACATCAGCAAACACACGCCCTTGTCTCGGGTGTTAATGTTTCATTAATTTATACCATCCTTAATTCAGGTGAAAAGGCTCTTAGCTACAAATTCTCGGGACTGAATGAAGACCTTTAGCCGGGTCCACCCCCTGCTGGACTTTATACATACGTGTTTTCACACAGAGGTCCCATCCAAGCCGGCGCTGAGAAGCTGGGCATCGGTGGCAGCGTGAGAGGGAGGCTGGGGACTTTAGGAAGAGGAACGCTGGCTAGATTGTTAGTTATTGACCTGCCGGTTCAGAGCGATCAAAGGCGGGAGGGGAAAATGTTGAAAGAATAAGAGAGGGAGAGAAGACATAGGAAGAAGAGTAAGAGTGTGAGTTCACACAGGAGAGCTGTAAAGTATAATAGCAGTCAATTGTTCTGCCTGTGGAAACTGATCAATGGCACACACCAATAGAAGAGAAAAGTCACTGCTTCCTTCCATTCATTCCATCTTCTTTCACTTCAGGCATGTTGTGTTTAATAGTGCTGCTGTCAGTGCATTGTTCCAGCATGCAGTGTGTCCTTGCTGTGTGTGTTGTTCATTCATCTCTGCCTCCTTTTGTCCCGCTGCCGCCCTGGGCAGTGTTTGGTTTGTTTGTCGTCTCTTACTGCTTCTCTGACATAAGCGCAGCAGCCAGACTCACAGCTAACAAATAATGGCCGCTGATTGTAAACAGAAGGTTAATAAAGCCAATAAAATATGACTAAGACTGGTTGAGTTTACTTCAAGAATGCTGTTTAAGAAATATCCAGTCAAAAACATACCTTTGCAGGCATGGACTCATATGACTAAAACTAATATGTGTCCCTAGTCTGTCAGAAAACCCCCAATGATGAGAAAAGTCCATCCTCTCCGTCTTTTGCCTGCTCCACTTTTCAGAAAATGTGTGCTCAAACAGGCCGTTTGGAGATTTTTCCTTCATGACATCACAAAGGGCAGTAACCCCTCCCCCAGGTGGGTGACACTCCCACAGCTAGGTGTTTGTTCTGCCCTCTGAGTCTGCCTTCTCACCGTAAACAGTAGGGCATGGAGCGAGAAAGCCCTTGTGCATTTGCATCGTTGGCAGCTGAGGACAAGTCAACAAATCTGTTAATGTTACACAAACCAAACAGCGTTCCTAGAAATCCTAGAAGCACAGCACCTGGAATCTCATTTTAACCCCAAATGAAACCAGGTCGAAGTGAAATGTCCTTTACTGAACTCTGGGCAAAAATGGATTGAACAGTGTGTATGAGAGTGGCCTTACCAACCTTCACCAGTCTGTGGTGCAATGACTATGATTAAGTTAATGGTCCAGGATGGGACAAGCTTTGTATGAAGCAGTTACAACTACTTTGTGTTTCTTGAAGAGACTTTTAAGTTAAACTACAAGTTTAATGGATGACCCTGACAAAGGCCACAAGCAGAAACGTGTTGGTCTAAAGTTAATAAAGTTGATCTTCATACTACAAGTGTTGCTGGAGCTTTTTGACCTCTTAAAACCTTTCACTCTTCATGCACCTTTGTGGTTGGTGAAACTAGGTTGAAGTAAAATATCCTTTACTGAACTCTGGGCAAACAATGTAAAACCATTGGCCAAAAAAAGTCTATAAAAAGTCTAAAAAGCCAAAGACTCGTAAGCTTCTGTTGTGTTGCTTCAGTTTTATCCTAAATGGGTTTTTTTAATTGTTTTTTGTAAAAACCTCTTCTTTAAAGAAAACAACAGAAACATTCAAAGGGAGCTTGTAACAGCAGGACAGAGGGTAACCAATTTGTTGGCCATCTCTGCCAAACAGCTACCAAATGTTAGCTTGCTGAACTGGTTAGCCACTTTGCCATACATGTAGATACGTATAACATGTAGCTATCATAAATCGTATGCCTTGGCTATTAAGAACAATGTACTGAAAACTGATCTGGGTTAAAAGGGGAATCCAGGACTGGCTGTGTTTCAAGGATATCTGGGACCACTGTTGACTTGAACTGTGTACTCTGCGAATTTGTTTAACCTTGGCAGCCAACGATGTCACAGAACTGACAGAATCTAAGGTAACAGTTTGTTTAGTTAACTAAACAAGATTAGAGTTGACTGCAGGAAATATGTAGGAAATCTATCAAAATTGTAATCCAGATTCAGGCCTTTTCCATGGCTTACCATGACTAAAAGTCAAAGACTTGGTTCTTGTTAGCTTCCTATCTAAGGTCTGCTAGCAGCTAGCCAACAGAAAAGTAGTAGGGTCACCAAACTTGAGATGCATCAGCTCAACTGCAAATGTGTTAAAGAAATTATTATTATTTATTATTAAGTTGGAGAGATATTTATATATTTGGTCTTCCTAAGAAATAACTAATCTGCAGAGCATTGCTTTTACTAAATCTACAGCTCTCAACAAACATAGTGAGTCAGACAGCTGGATTCTCATCAGTATGAGCTGTCTTCAACTTACATTGGCATCTATGCACAGCTAGCCCTGACTAGAGTGTGCAGAGACCGCTCCAAATGTGTCTCAGGATCTTGCATCACTTTTGTAAGATCTCTTGAAAATCCATTTGGAGGTCTCGCTAAAGTCTATTGGAAGTAACCTTCAGAAATGAACCTCCATGTCCCTCAAGCAACACCATTTTTAAAGAAATAATGTTCTCACTAACTTGCATTTGTTGTGAATTCTGACCTGAATACAGAATTTGCAGTCCAGCTATGGATGGCGTGTTGGATTATTAACCGTTAAAGGAGGAGTTCATGCAATGAGTCAACTTGTTTTTGCTAGAAAGCCGACCGTCCTGCTATGAACTGTACACTCTGTGCATTTGTGGGTCGTGGGCAGCTCAGGACAAGTCAACAATTTAGAAAGTGCTGATGCAAACCAGTGTTCCAAGAATTCCTAAAACTCAGCAAACCCTGTTATCACCTTTTATAACCTATCAATGTCAATAAATAGATTGACTAATAGATCGAAAAAGCCTAAACACTTGGAACTGTGCCATGAGCAGCTTCTATAAAAGCTGAGTGGCTCTCTGATGCTCATCATTCAGCTTCACTGAGTAAACTTCCTTCTTGGTGTCCAGTTCTACTCTGAAGCTAACCATCTGCAGCATCATGTATCTGTGGTTCAGCAGTCTTCTTCTGGTGGTGGGGTTGTTTCAGAGCAGCTCGGCTCTGACACCTGAAGAATGCGAACCCTTGGTCGAACCTTTTTCTACTTTTACACCGGTAAGCCTTCCTCTGATTCCCACCTGGGTCTCTAGGTTAGCATTGGCATTGGGGATGAGGATGGTTCTTTTTCATGGATATTGATATGATTATTGAGGCTTCTTAACCGTCTGAGTCATGATCGATAAAACTATTGCGACTTTTCTATTATTTTGTTGAACGATGTATCTACTTCACTGACTTTCTGTTTGTCTACAGAGTTATGATGGAAGGTGGAACTACATCATGGGTTTCATTGATAGTGAACCATTTAAAGCCTTGAAGAGGTCAGCCAAGAGCTTGTGGGTTAAATTCTCTCCATCAACATCGAGCCCCAGAGATTTTGTTGAGAGTGTCGGGATCAGGCAGTGAGTATATAACAGTGCAACATTAGCTGTACAAATATCCAACATAATGATAGAAATAAGCAAACAGAGGAAAGAAATCTCCCTCAAACACATCACAACAGGCTAAAGATGGTCATAATTTTTGTTTATAAGCTGCTTCAGGGTCACGTTATTTCTAATCATTGTATTCAGATCAACCGCTATGCAGATGACCCTCTATCATCCCTCTGAAACAAATAAATACTCCTTAATCAACGGCAACAAACAACAGCCTAGATGCATCCTTTGATGCACATCTTTGCTAGGCTAGGGCTGTTAGTACTACCATAGAGATTCTGCTCCAAGTATGTTGAATATTCCAATCCTGGACAGGGTTTTTCTTACAAGGTCTTTGACCTCCCATTGACATACATTAAGTCGCCTTTTCTTTTCTCGTTTTGCCAGTCCTGGATATTGCAAGTACGCATCATCCCCTGTCACTATTGTGACCAACACCGCAGTAGTCTCAAGTGAGTAGCCTGTTTATACATCACACTGGAGCTTTGTTCTTTTAGTCAGTGTATGATGGAAGTTATGAATGAAAGAGTTTGTCTAGTAACCTGAACTTCTTCAGAACAGGTCAAATTATCCATCTGTATTTGAGTCTCGTAGCGAGCTAAAAAGTGTTTGCTCCAGATAAATGTGCTGTTGTTTTCATTTTCTTTACTTTATGTTGTCAGAGTCCAACTTCACCTGCACGTACCGTTCTCTGCCAACCTGTAAGGACTGTCTGGTCTACACTGTCGACAGCATAAACACCAACAATGCACTTCACATCATGAACATCACCAACCCCACAACCATTCATGAGGTCAAACAATATCGGGCTGTTTACCTGATGGGTAAGAGGAACAAGTCAGAGAGAAAATAACTCCTTTATATCTGAAACATTGATTTAATTCATTTGATTTTTGTTTCCAGCCAAAGAGACGACTGTGAAGGCCTCTGAGCTGGAGCGCTTCAAGAAGCAAGCAAGATGTCTTGGTTTCACATGGGAACCAGACTTCTACTACAACCCCAAGAATAGTACGTCCCCCTTTAAACCTGTCAGACTAAACATTGAAATGATGATGAGACTATGATTTAAGATAAAATTGATTTTTTTCTCTCTTCTTTCTCTCTGCAGCTTTCTGTGAAAGAGGCGTTGAACACGAAGATGTACACGAACATTACCATGATTGAAAACCATCTTAAGCTGAAGTGCTGACAAACTTTCTTGACAATAAACTTAAACTTAAATTGTGACAATAAAGACACCAAAAAAAGACCTAAATGTGTGGACTGTGTTTGTTTTAATACAATAGAGAGAGGGAGGGGTTGAAGACGTATGATGTAAATATACTGTTTAAAGGAACAGGTGCATTCAGGTGTAGTAACAGCAGCATGATGATAGTTATACTGAAGCAGAAACACAGATAATAGCTACTAGCTGATTAATATTCTTTAAAAAAAAGTATGTTTCTATTTCACTTATCTATAGCATCAAGTTTTAAGTCCAAGGTGCAGTTGCATTTGGGACCTGTCTAACCCATTTCGATAGTTACATGGCCCAAAATATAAGCCAAAATTAGGACCCAAGGCACATTAAAAAATACACAATTTTTTAAGACAAGCATGCCCATGATAGATAGAGTGGTGCACACAGTAGTAAAAATACTACTGTAGTAAAATGCCAAGGAATGTATTAATATAAATTATGATTGTTTGGATCATGTTGATTTGAGTCAAGAGTCTTTGTTTTTAGACAAACATACATTTGGGACTGAACTTGGCATTTACTGTATCTGAAGTAAGATTTAAGCCTTAATCTTACGGAAATCCTAAGTATTGGATTTCAATCCTAAGTATTGGATTGTCTGGTTTGGCGTACAACCATAAAAATACGCATCCTGCAAAGACGTTTACAGGTTCAGGGAAAATCTCACGTGAGTCTTTCAAACACAAGTACGGGGTCTGAAAGTAGTAAAAATGCCAAGGAATGTCCTCCAAAATTTCCAAAATTTCTATTGTTAATATGTTTGTATTCTCTGTTTTTTTAATTGTCTTTTAATTCTTGCATTTTCTTTCACTTTATTGTATGACATGGTATGATGTGAAGCACTTTGAGTCTGCCTTGTGTATGAAAAGCGCTATACAAATAAACTTGCCTTGCCTTGCACATAGATATTCCATTAAAACAAAGTGTGTACTGGACAGCAAAATTACTTGCAGCACTGTGGGACACTGTGCTCTGAGATTGGAGTAATATAAGACTCATAGCAGGTGCCCTAAATACCACATTTTGCAGGAGTCTTGTCTAAGCACTTTGAGTGTTAAATGTACATTTAATTGAACTTGCGTCAAAACACTGTACCATTTACATTTGCTGAATTAACTTTTACTGCAATATATTTGGCAGAAGAAAAGTTGGACTCACAATACTTCTCTTACCTCAACAACGTGGTGGACTTGATACTGAGATAAATGGTATATCTTGTAAATATTATTGATGATAGCAATGAAAATGTTTACTATCAGCATGATGCAAAAGCAACCTCCTACAGAGGAACAATGGACTTAAGGACTGATATTCATTAAGTGAAAAAACTATGAAGGAGCTTTGTTGTCAAGGACTGTTCAAGAGTGTTTGCGATAATTGTATTATGAAGAAATAATGAACTCAGTCGAAAAAAGAAACTATAACATTTCCAATGAGAATCCTTACCCTCATCTGAATAAAAAGACAGAACAACAACAATTTCATTTGGTTAAGGTTTCAAGATGTCTAATGGCCATCACAAAGACATCAGAGAAAAAATAGCTTTCAGGAGTTTCTTACAATCTAACAACAGTTAATTAATATTCTTAATTAATTATTGATATTAATTTAATAGCCAAATTGACTAACTAAACCCAACATAATTGTTGCCCGCATGTGAGCTCTGCAAAACCCCAGCATAATTGGTGCCCCGTGTGAGGCCATCAATAAACCAGCTTTGTTGCATTGTTTATCTACAGTAATCCAGAGTTTTAATCCTGAAGTAATTATTGTTAAGAAATTATTTAGTTTTGAAAATTTACTTACTCATTTCTTACAAAGCAGACATCAAGCTGTGGTTTAGTTTGTGTTGTGTGTTGTTGATGAGTTGGTAGTTTAATAACATTGTTTGTGCTCTTTGTAGCTTGAGACAACAATTTAGCCATTTGTCCAGTTGAGAGAGTATCCAACACACAGAGCAGCCATCAGTTACTGTCTGAGAGGCGTCAGTTCCCCCAATTCTTAGAGGACTTAAGGTGTTAATTCCCTTCACCTAGCTTCCAGGATAGAGTGCAGAGACAAGTTTTAAAACTTAGACCAGGTTTGCTGTCCTGGGAATTTTGGCTTTGTTTATCTTAAAAGCATCACTACAGTAATTATGAGCCACTGGGGTTCCGTATTACCAGGTTAAATGTGTGCCAAGACCCTATGTGAGCCAGGAGTCGAGACTACCTTTGAATCAAACCAAGCAGCACTGCAAGAAACAGTCGCTGGTCTGATTCACCTCTCCTTAAAGGAGATTAACAACCTCAATAGCTATTCAATTAGCATTCGTGAAAAGAAATTGAAGGAGCTAGCTGATCATGTCAACCATCACACCAGGAAACCCCAAAGCTTGTTCCTGGATGTTCTTGGGCAACTCCTTCTTTCTCAATGCAAGACCTTTTTTCAGCTAACCCAGCTGCAAGTTCAAAAAGGAACTCTGCAGGAAAATAACCAAAGCCTGCAGAACCACGTTCAAACCCTGCAGGATGAGGTCCAACCCCTGCAGACAGAAGACACATTTCTTCGTAAGCACTTCCTTACTGCCAAGCAGAAGGTGCTGGATGTGTTTGTATTTATTCAGGGAGCACATGTAAGCATAGAACAAGACATATCGTCAGGATATTAATATTATTATTATAATCATGATCATGTCTGTCTTTTTCATATTGTAAACTGTTCTACTCATGTAAAGTTTACACATTATCCCTACATTCAAGTTCACTTCTTTTGTCTATCCGCTCATGTCTACACTCTTGCACTTCAACATATGTTTCAGTGATTGCACAGCTCTGAATCTGCACAGCTCTGGACAGCTCTCTATATCTGTACTGCATATTTACAAATGTCATCACTGTTTTAGCACATTTACATCTCTTACCTCCAGCAAAGTATGTTTACATTCAGTTAGACATGCTTGACAAATATGTGTATTTAATTTTTTCATATTTTAGACTTTAGAAGTAATGTTATGGTGTTAAAAAGATATAGCAAGGTGTATTCATGAGGCTCGATATGAACAGAATTGGACCGGTTTGTAGATAGATTGCACAGTTTCAGGGTTAAATAAATATGTCCAGGTTAATAGTCCAATGTCCAAGTGTGACTCTCAAAGGTAGGAGTTATTAAGTCTGATGGACACAGGCAGGAATGACCTTCTGTGTCATTCTATGGTGCATCGTGTGGGAATGAGTCTAGCACTGATAGTGCTCCTGTGTTTTGCCAGCACATCATGGAGTGGGTGTGAGACATTTTCCAAGATGCAACGCAACTTAGACAGCATCCTCCTCTCTGACACCACCATCAGAGTCCAGCTCCAATCCCACAACGTTGCTGGCCCTGCGAATCAGTTTGTTGAGTCTGTTGGAGTCTGCTGCCCTCAGCCTGCTGCCCCAGCACACAACAGCAAACAGGATAGCACTGGCCACCACAGACTCATAAAGCATCCTCACGATCGTCCTGCAGATGTTAAATGACCACAGCCTCCTCAGGAAGTAGAGGCGGCTCAGGCCCTTCTTGTAGACAGCCTCTGCGTTCTTCGATCAGTCCAGTTTTTTGTCTATGTACACTCCTACGTACTTGTCCTCCACAATGTCCACACTGACCCTCTGAATAGAAACAGGGGTCACTGGTGCCTTTTTCAAGGCATTTGCTTAGATAACCTGCTGCTGTAACACCACAATTTCCTAGTTTGTGGTCAATAAAGTAAATAAATCTATCTATCTATCTATCTATCTATCTATCTATCTATCTATCTATCTATCTATCTATCTATCTATCTATCTATCTATCTATCTATCTATCTATCTATCTATCTATCTATCTATCTATCTATCTATCTATCTATCAACCAACCAACCAACCAACCAACCAACCAACCAACCAACCAACCAACCTATCTATCTATCTATCTATCTATCTATCTATCTATCTATCTATCTATCTATCTATCTATCTATCTATCTATCTATCTATCTATCTATCCATCTCCTACAGTGGAACAATGGAGGTAAAGACTGATCAAGGACTGCTCAAGGGTGTATGTGATCAGTGAATAAATAATAAACTAAAATAAACTTAGGGCAAAAAGAAACTATAACATTTCCAATGAGAATCATTACTCTTATCTGAACAAAAAGACAGAACAACAATTACAATAAGTTAAAGTTTCATGATGTCTGATGGACATCGCAAATACAATCGCAAAGCAGTCAGAGAAAACTGATGTTTCAGGAGTTTCAATCAAACAAGTTTTCTTAAGTATCAGTGTGATCCAGTGATAGTTGTTTGACCCTCCATGGCTGCACTGAAAACAGAGAATTTAGCATACTTTCAATGAAAATACATTTGGGTCCAGGTGGATGTAAGGTGACTGTGTTTTTTTTTTGCCAGAAAGTTGGCAGTCCGATGATGAACTATCTATTCTGTGCATCATTGGCAGTCGAGGACAAGTCAACAAATCTGTAAATGTTACACAAAGCTAACAGCGTTCCTAGAAATCCTAGAAGCACAGCACCTGGAATCTCATTTTAACCCCAAATGAAACCAGGTCGAAGTGAAATATCCTTTACTGAACTCTGGGCAAGACATGTAAAACCATTGACTAAAAGAAATCTATAAAAGTCTATAAATGTCCAAAAAAGCCAAAAGACTTGTAAGCTTCTGTTGTGTTGATCCAGTTCTATACTTCTGTTTTTTTATTGTTTTGTGTAAAAATCTGTTATTTAAAGAAAACTAAAGAAGCATTCAAAGGGAGCTTGTAACAGCAGGACAGAGGGTAACTTATTTGTTTGCCATCTCGGCCAAACAGCTACCAAATGTTAGCTTGCTGAACTGGTTATCCACTTTGCTATACATGTAGCTACATACAACATGTAGCTATCATAAATTGTAGGCCTTGATCATTGAAATTGTTGTGAGCTTAAATGAGAACAACGTACTGAAGACTGTTCTGGGTTAAAAGGGGAATCCAGGACTGGCTGTGTTTCAAGGATATCTGGGAACACTGTTGACTTTGTGTAACATCAACAGTTTTTTTGACTTGAACAGTGAACTCTGCACATTTGTTTAACCTTGGCAGCCAATGACATCAAAGAAGTGACATAATTGAAGGTAACATTTTATGTAGTTATGTAATCTACAGGAGAGCTGGCTGCACGGAAAATGAAGGACTACATTCACCATTGTTATCCAGATTCAGGCCTTTTCCATAGTTTACCATGACTACGAGCCAAACTCAATGGCTTGGTACTTATAGCTTGCTATCTAAGGTCTGTTAGCCAACAGAAAAGTAGTAGGGTCACCAAACTTGAGATGCATCAGCTCAACTGCAAATGTGTTAAAGAAATTATGCCAGCATAATAAAGCCAGGTTCTATGGACCCCCAAGGGACATGGATGGGAAAACATAGGTTAATCCTAAGAAACAGATTTTCTTTAAATAGAACTCCTACTTTAGGTAACAGGCACAATGAAACTTTATTAAGTGAAGAGTGTTCACACTTGTGGGAGAGGGTCCTCTAATATAAAGGTATTTAATTAGTGCGTCGCAGTCTGCACATTTTTTTAAAGAGGACATTTAAAGAGCATACTTGGTGCAGGGAGACACTTAGATTCCAAAGTGTACTCAAAACTGATTTCAGTTAAGTTGGAGAGATATTTATATATTTGGTCTAACTAATAACTAATCGAAATAACTAATCTGCAGAGCATTGCTTTTACTAAATCTACAGCTCAGAACAAACATAGCGAGTCAGACAGCTGGATTCTCATCAGTATGAGCTGTCTTCAACTTACATTGGCCTCTATGCACAGCTAGCCCTGACTAGAGTGTGCAGAGACTGCTCCAAATGTGTCTCAAGATTTTTTTCACACTTTTGCAACATCTCTTGGAAAGCTATTGTGAGGTCTTGCTTAAGTCTATTGGGAGTAACCACCTCCATGTCCCTAATGCAACACAATTGGTAAAGAAATAATGTTCTCACTAACTTGCATTTGTTGTGAATTCTGACCTGAATACAGAATTTGCGGTCCAGTAATAGATGGCGTGTTGGATTATTTACCATTAAAATAGGAGTTCATGCAATGAGTCGACTTGTTTTTGGTAGACAGCCAACCGTCCTGCGATGAACTGTACCCTCTGTGCATTTGTGGGTCGTTGGCAGCTCAGGACAAGTCAACAATTTAGAAAGTGCTGATGCAAACCAGTGTTCCAAGAAATCCTAAAACTCAGCAAACTGTTATCTCCATTTATTACCCTTCAATGTAAATAAATAGATAGAAAAATAGAGCCCAAACACTTGGAACTGTGCCATGAGCAGCTTCTATAAAAGCTGAGTGGCTCTCTGATGCTCATCATTCAGCTTCACTGAGTAAACTTCCATCTTGGTGTCCAGTTCTACTCTGAAGCTAACCATCTGCAGCATCATGTATCTGTGGTTCAGCAGTCTTCTTCTGGTGGTGGGGTTGTTTCAGAGCAGCTCGGCTCTGACACCTGAAGAATGCGAACCCTTGGTCGAACCTTTTTCTACTTTTACGCCGGTAAGCCTTCCTCTGATTCCCACCTGGGTCTCTAGGTTAGCATTGGCATTGAGGATGGGGATGGTTCATTTTTATGGATATTGATATGATTATTGAGGCTTCTTAACCGTCTGAGTCATGATCGATAAAACTATTGCGACTTTTCTATTATTTCGTTGAAGGATGTGTCTACTTCACTGACTTTCTGTTTGTCTACAGAGTTACGATGGAAGGTGGATCTACATCATGGGTTTCATTGATAGTGAACCATTTAAAGCCTTGAAGAGGTCAGCCAAGAGCTTGTGGGTTAAATTCTCTCCATCAACATCGAGCCCCAGAGATTTTGTTGAGAGTGTCGGGATCAGGCAGTGAGTATAAAACAGTGCAACATTAGCTGTACAAATATCCAACATAATGATAGAAATAAGCAAACAGAGGAAAGAAATCTCCCTCAAACACATCACAACCTGCTAAAGATGGTCATAATTTCTGTCTACATGCAGCTTTAGGGTCACGTTATTCTCATCATTCTAGGATATTTCCATTCAGATCAACTGCTATGCAGATGAACCTCTATCATCACTCTGAAACAAATAAATACTCTCCAATCAACCACAACAAACAACAGCCTAGATGCATCCTTTGATGCACATCTTTGCTAGGCTAGGGCTGTTAGTACTACCATAGAGATTCCTCTCCAAGCATGTTGAATATTCCAGTCCTGGACAGGGTTTTTCTGACGTGTTCTTTAACCTCCCAATGACATACATAAAATGACCTTTCCTCGTTTTTCCCAGTCCTGGATATTGCAAGTACGCATCTTCCCCTGTCACTATTGTGACCAACACTGCAGTAGTCTCAAGTGAGTAGCCTGTTTTTACATCACACTGGAGCTTGTAAATGTTTGTTCTTTTAGTCAGTGTATGATGGAAGTTATGAACGAAAGAGTTTGTCTAGTCGTCTAAACTTATGGAGTTGAGGTCAAATTATCCATCTGTATTTGAGTCCCGTAGCGAGCTAAACAGTGTTTGCTTCAGATAAAAGTGCTGTTGATTTAATTTTCTTTCACTTCATGTCGTCAGAGTCCAACTTCACCTGCACGTACCGTTCTCTGCCAACCTGTGAGGACTGTCTGGTCTACACTGTCGACAGCATAAACACCAACAATGCACTTCACATCATGGACATCACCAACCCCACAACCATTCATGAGGTCAAACAATATCGGGCTGTTTACCTGATGGGTAAGAGGAACAAGTCAGAGAGAAAATAACTCCTTTATATCTGAACCATTACTTCAATTCATTTGATTTTTGTTTCCAGCCAAAGAGACGACTGTGAAGGCCTCTGAGCTGGAGCGCTTCAAGAAGCAAGCAAGATGTCTTGGTTTCACATGGGAACCAGACTTCTACTACAACCCCAAGAATAGTATGTGTACTTTAAAGCTGTCTAACTAAAAAATGAAACAGAGACTTTGATTTAAAACAACCCTGAATTATTTCTCTCTGATTTCTCTCTGCAGCTTTCTGTGAAAAAGGAGTTGAACATGACAATGTACACGAAGATGACGATGATTGAAGGCGATCTCAAGCTTAAGTGCTGCCAAACTGTCTCAACAATTAATTTAAACTGAACTTGTGGAAATAAAGACACCAAAAAAAGACCAAAATGTGTGGAATGTGTTTGTTTCAATCCAAGACAGAGTGGGAGGGGTTGAAGACGTATGACGTAAATATACTGTTTAAAGGAACAGGTGCATTCAGGTGTAGTAACAGCAACAGGATGATAGATATACTGAAGCAGAAACACAGATAATACCTACTAGCTGAGTCATATTCTAAATGATCTATAGTGTCAAGTTTTAAGTCCAAGGTGCAGTTGCATTTGGGAACTGTCTAACCCCATTTTGATAGTTACATTGCCCAAAATAAAAGCCAAAATTAGGCCCCAAGGCACATAAACAAAGGGACCTCGTTTTAAGACAAGCATGTCCAGGATTCATAGAATGGTGCAAAAACTTTTTTTCTTCATACAGTGTTTACACTGGACAGGATAATGACATGCTGGACTGTGGGACACTGTGCTCTGAGAATGGAGTAGTATAAGACTCATAGCAGGTGCCCTCAGAAGCACATTGCAGGAGTTTTATCTAAGCATTTTGAGTGGTAAATTTGGATTGGATTGGAACCTAAGATTTGATATTCAGTTCCCCTCAAGTTGTGGCCAGGTTTGCTGGAGGCTCATCAGCTTTGTGTTGGAGAGGATGTGGGATGATAGGTGACCATACACACATTTTCTGGGACTGCCCAAGACTGCAGACATTTTTGGACGATAATAGAAGTAAGTAGTACTAAAGTAGTTGATTTTACATATTTTCATGAATTCGTTCATTTTGGTAACTATGTGAATGTATCATTTAAATCTGTATACCATCTTAGAGTAACTATTTTAGGTTTGAGTTGCTGTAACCATATCCAGGAAAACATTTCACAGAAACAGAGATATATTGGGATTGGAGCCAAGCGGTTGTTGAAAGATGAAAAGAAATGTGACTCTGAAACTGAAGAAATGTATATGTCTGATTTTACGAGTCAAGCTGATGTCTTCTTCAAGCCTTATAGAGAAAGTACTCAAAATAGTCAGGAATTCGAAGGCTGTACCTTAAGCAGAATATAAGCAAATGTGAATTAGAGAATCTTGGTCAGTCAGATAGCAATTGTCAATGAGTGTGTTTTGTTGCGTTGGTCGGACCTCGGCCAAAATAAATTGTAAAATAATCCACAGTCTGTTCAGCAAATTTATTATTATATAGACAGCAGAAACAACCCCGACCTTACAGTATTCTTAAACATGGACTTACCTCTGAGTCCACTATATTATATACTGGAATGCCTACCCAGAGGTTTCCTCTACAGTAATGAACTGTATATCTTCAATAAATTATTGATATCACAATGGAAATTATAACTATCAACTGGATTGAAAAGCAACCTCCTACAGTGGAACAATGGACTTAAAGGCTGATGTTCATGAAGTGAAAAACTATCAAGGAGTATTGTTGTCAAGAACTGTTCAAGAGTGTGTGTGATCAATGTATTATTATGGAAAAATAATGATCTTAGTTGAAAAAAGAAACTCTAACATTTCCAATGAGAATCATTACTCTCATCTGAACAAAAAGACAGAACAACAATTACATTCAGTTAAAGTTTCATGATGTCTGAAGGCCATCACAAATACATTCACAAAGCAGTCAGAGAAAAATGATGTTTCAGAAGTTTCAAACCAAATCCAGTTTGCTTTTCAATCAATGTGATCCAGTGATAGTTGTTTGACCCTCCATGGGTGCACTGAAAACAGCTAATTTAGTATACTTTGAATGGAGCAAGACCATTTTCAGGAATTTCTGAGTGAATATGATTCTAAAATATTAAACTGTACAACAAAGAAAAAAACCATTTCAAACTGCTCAGGGACAAAATCAGGACAATTGAAGCAATCACTCTTATCAGAAATGAGACATTTGTGTCAAGATGAAGGTTAGGCTACTGTGTTTTATTTGACAGTAAGTTGGCAGTCCTATGATGAACTCTATACCTTGTGCATTTGCATCGTTGGCAGCCGAGGACAAGTCAACAAATCTGTAAATGTTACACAAACCAAACAGCGTTCCTAGAAATCCTAGAAGCACAGCACCTGGAATCTTATTTTAACCCCAAATGAAACCAGGACGAAGTGAAATATCCTTTACTGAACTCTGGGCAAAAATGGATTGAACAATGTGTATGAGAGTGGCCTTACCAACCTTCACCAGTCTGTGGTGCAATGACTATGATTAAGTTAATGGTCCAGGATTGGACAAGCTTTGTATGAAGCAGTTACAACTACTTTGTGTTTCTTGAAGAGACTTTTAAGTTAAACTACAAGTTTAATGGATGACCCTGACAAAGGCCACAAGCAGAAACGTGTTGGTCTAAAGTTAATAAAGTTGATCTTCATACTACAAGTGTTGCTGGAGCTTTTTGACCTCTTAAAACCTTTCACTCTTCATGCACCTTTGTGGTTGGTGAAGTTGTGCCAGAAAATCCTACGCTGCTTCGTCTTCGAGACTTTTAAGTTACCCACTCTGCTATGGACTCGCCCAACAATGAAGACTCACAGTCTTTAGAATAATGCATCGTCAAAGTATTAAGTCTTTTCTGTCCAAGTCTGAGGATGTTTTAACCCAAAATGAAACCAGGTTGAAGTGAAATATCCTTTACTGAACTCTGGGCAAACAATGTAAAACCATTGGCCAAAAAAAGTCTATAAAAAGTCTAAAAAGCCAAAGACTCGTAAGCTTCTGTTGTGTTGCTTCAGTTTTATCCTAAATGGGTTTTTTTAATTGTTTTTAAAAAAAACCTCTTTTTTAAAGAAAAAAAAACATTAAAAGGGAATCTGTAACAGCAGGACAGAGGGTAACCAATTTGTTGGCCATCTCCGCCAAACAGCTACCAAATATTAGCTTGCTGAACTGGTTAGCCACTTTGCCATATATGTAGCAATCAAATTGTAAGACTTGATCATTAAAATTGTTGTGAGCTCAATTAAGGACAATGTACTGAAAACTGATCTGGGTTAAAAGGGGAATCCAGGACTGGCTGTGTTTCAAGGATATCTGGGACCACTGTTGACTTGAACTGTGTACTCTGCGCATTTGTTTAACCTTGGCAGCCAACGATGTCACAGAACTGACAGAATCTAAGGTAACAGTTTGTTTAGTTAAGTAATCAAGCGTAGAGTTGACTGCAGGAAAGATGTGGGACATCAATCAAAATTGTTATCCAGATTCAGGCCTTTTCCATGGCTTACCATGACTAAAAGCCAAACTCAATGACTTGGTACTTGCTAGCTTGCTATCTAAGGTCTGCTAGCCAACTGAAACTGAGTAGGGTCACCAAACCTGAGATGCATCAGCTCAACTGCAAATGTGTTAGAAATGATGCCAGCATAATAAAGTCAGGTTCTACATACCCCCAAGGGACATGGATGGGGAAAAAATAGGTTAATCCTGAGAAACAGTTCTTCTTTCAAGAGTTCTCCTACTTTAGGCTACAGGCACAATGGAACTTTATCATTGAAGAGTGTACACAGATGCACAGATGGCCAGATTTAGAGTGTGCAGAGACCACTCCAAATGTGTCTCAGGAACCTCGTAACACTTTTGCAATATCTCTTGGAATGCTATAGTGAGGTCTCCCCAATTGTGGAGAGAGAGAGTGGGGAATGACATGCTGGAAAGGAGCCACAGGTCGGATTCTAACCAGGGCCGGCCGCTTGGGGGACTATAGCCTCCATACATGAGACGCTCGCACTAACTACTAGGCTACCGGTGCCCTGACACTTCTGACTTCTGGACATCAAAAAATGTCTTATATAGGAACATTTTCTAAAAAATGTATGTACCTTCATTAAGATGTATTAAATATTCTCACTAACTTGCATTTGTTGTGAATTCTGAGCTGAATACAGAATTTGCGGTCCAGTAATGGATGGCGTGTTGGATTATTTACCATTAAAGGAGGAGTTCATGCAATGAGTAAGCTTGTTTTTGCTAGAAAGCCAACCGTCCTGATATGAACTGTACACTGTGCATTTGAGGATCGTGTGCAGCTCAGGACAAGTCAACAATGTTGAAAGTTCTGATGCAAACCAGTGTTCCAAGAATTCCTAAAACTCAGCAAACCCTGTAATCTCTTTTATAACCCATCAATGTCAATAAATAGATTGACTAATAGATCAAAAAAGCCTAAACACTTGGAACTGTGCCATAAGCAGCTTCTATAAAAGCTGAGTGGCTCTCTGATGCTCATCATTCAGCTTCACTGAGTAAACTTCCTTCTTGGTGTCCAGCTCTACTCTGAAGCTAACCATCTGCAGCATCATGTATCTGTGGTTCAGCAGTCTTCTTCTGGTGGTGGGGTTGTTTCAGAGCAGCTCGGCTCTGACACCTGAAGAATGCGAAACTTTGGTCGAACCTTTTTCTACTTTTACGCCGGTAAGCCTTCCTCTGATTCCCACCTGGGTCTCTAGGTTAGCATTGGCATTGAGGATGGGGATGGTTCATTTTTATGGATATTGATATGATTATTGAGGCTTCTTAACCGTCTGAGTCATGATCGATAACACTATTGCGACTTTTCTATTATTTCGTTGAAGGATGTGTCTACTTCTCTGACTTTCTGTTTGTCTACAGAGTTACGATGGAAGGTGGATCTACATCATGGGTTTCATTGATAGTGAACCATTTAAAGCCTTGAAGAGGTCAGCCAAGAGCTTGTGGGTTAAATTCTCTCCATCAACATCGAGCCCCAGAGATTTTGTTGAGAGTGTCGGGATCAGGCAGTGAGTATAAAACAGTGCAACATTAGCTGTACAAATATCCAACATAATGATAGAAATAAGCAAACAGAGGAAAGAAATCTCCCTCAAACACATCACAACCTGCTAAAGATGGTCATCATTTTTGTTTATAAGCTGCTTCAGGGTCAGGTTATTTCTAATTATTCTATTCAGATCATCTGCTATGCAGATGACCCTCTATCATCCCTCTGAAACAAATAAATACTCCTTAATCAACGGCAACCAAAAATAGCCTAGATGCATCCTTTGATGCACATCTTTGCTAGGCTAGGGCTGTTAGTACTACCATAGAGATTCTGCTCCAAGTATGTTGAATATTCCAGTCCTGGACAGGGTTTTTCTGACAAGGTCTTTGACCTCCCAATGACATACATTAAGTCGCCTTTTCTTTCCTCGTTTTTGCCAGTCCTGGATATTGCAAGTACGCATCTTCCCCTGTCACTATTGTGACCAACACTGCAGTAGTCTCAAGTAAGAAGCCTGTTTTTACATCACACTTGAGCTTGTAATTGTTTTTTCTTTGAGTCAGTGTATGATGGAAGTTATGAATGAAAGAGTTTGTCTAGTAGTCTGAATTCATGGAGTTGAGGTCAATTAATCCATCTGTATTTTAGTCTCGTAGTGAGCTAAACAGTGTTTGCTTCAGATAAAAGTGCTGTTGTTTTAATTTCTCTTTTACTTTATGTCGTCAGAGTCCAACTTCACCTGCACGTACCGTTCTCTGCCAACCTGTAGGACTGTCTGGTCTACACTGTCGACAGCATAAACACCAACAATGCACTTCACATCATGGACATCACCAACCCCCACAACCATTCATGAGGTCAAACAATATCGGGCTGTTTACCTGATGGGTAGAGGAACAAGTCAGAGAGAAAATAACTCCTTTATATCTGAAACATTACTTCAATTCATTTGATTTTTGTTTCCAGCCAAAGAGACGACTGTGAAGGCCTCTGAGCTGGAGCGCTTCAAGAAGCAAGCAAGATGTCTTGGTTTTACATGGGAACCAGACTTCTACTACAACCCCAAGAATAGTACGTGTCCTTTAAAGCTGTCTAACTAAAAAATGAAACAGAGACTTTGATTTAAAACAACCCTGAATTTTTTCTCTCTGTTTTCTCTCTGCAGCTTTCTGTGAAAAAGGAGTTGAACATGACAATGTACACGAAGATGACGATGATTGAAGGCGATCTCAAGCTTAAGTGCTGCCAAACTGTCTCAACAATTAATTTAAACTGAACTTGTGGAAATAAAGACACCAAAAAAAGACCAAAATGTGTGGAATGTGTTTGTTTCAATCCAAGACAGAGTGGGAGGGGTTGAAGACGTATGACGTAAATATACTGTTTAAAGGAACAGGTGCATTCAGGTGTAGTAACAGCAACAGGATGATAGATATACTGAAGCAGAAACACAGATAATAGCTACTAGCTGAGTCATATTCTAAATGATCTATAGTGTCAAGTTTTAAGTCCAAGGTGCAGTTGCATTTGGGACCTGTCTAACCCCATTTTAATAGTTACATGGCCCAAAATAAAAGCCAAAATTAGGCCCCAAGGCACATAAACAAAGGGACCTCGTTTTAAGACAAGCATGTCCAGGATTCATAGAATGGCACAAAAACTTTTTTTATTCATACAGTGTTTACACTGGACAGGATAATGACATGCTGGACTGTGGGACACTGAGCTCTGACAATGGAGTAGTATAAGACTCATAGCAGGTGCCCTCAGAAGCACATTGCAGGAGTTTTATCTAAGCATTTTGAGTGGTAAATTTGGATTGGATTGGATTGGAACCTAAGATTTGATATTCAGTTCCACTTTAAGTTGTGGCCAGGTTTGCTGGAGGCTCATCAGCTTTGTGTTGGAGAGGATGTGGGATGATAGGTGACCATACACACATTTTCTGGGACTGCCCAAGACTGCAGACATTTTTGGACGATAATAGAAGTAAGTAGTACTAAAGTAGTCTTAAACATGGACTTACCTCTGAGTCCACTATATTATATACTGGAATGCCTACCCAGAGGTTTCCTCTATAGTAATGAACTGTATATCTTCAATAAATTATTGATATCACAATGGAAATTATAACTATCAACTGGATTGAAAAGCAACCTCCTACAGTGGAACAATGGACTTAAAGGCTGATGTTCATGAAGTGAAAAACTATCAAGGAGCATTGTTGTCAAGAACTGTTCAAGAGTGTGTGTGATCAATGTATTATTATGAAAAAATAATGAACTTAGTTGAAAAAAGAAACTCTAATATTTCCAATGAGAATCATTACTCTCATCTGAACAAAAAGACAGAACAACAATTACATTCAGTTAAAGTTTCATGATGTCTGATGGCCATCACAAATACATTCACAAAGCAGTCAGAGAAAAATGATGTTTCAGAAGTTTCAAACCAAATCAAGTTTGCTTTTCAATCAATGTGATCCAGTGATAGTTGTTTGACCCTCCATGGGTGCACTGAAAACAGCTAATTTAGTATACTTTGAATGGAGCAAGACCAATGTCTTCAGGAATTTCTGAGTAAATATGATTCTAAAATATTAAACTGTACAACAAAGAAAAAAAAACCATTTCAAACTGCTCAGGGACAAAATCAGGACAATTGAAGCAATCACTCTTATCAGAAATAAGACATTTGTGTCAAGATGAAGGTTAGGCTACTGTGTTTTATTTGACAGTAAGTTGGCAGTCCTATGATGAACTCTATACCTTGTGCATTTGCATCGTTGGCAGCCGAGGACAAGTCAACAAATCTGTTAATGTTACACAAACCAAACAGCGTTCCTAGAAATCCTAGAAGCACAGCACCTGGAATCTCATTTTAACCCCAAATGAAACCAGGACGAAGTGAAATATCCTTTACTGAACTCTGGGCAAAAATGGATTGAACAATGTGTATGAGAGTGGCCTTACCAACCTTCACCAGTCTGTGGTGCAATGACTATGATTAAGTTAATGTTCCAGGATAGGACAAGCTTTGTATGAAGCAGTTACAACTACTTTGTGTTTCTTGAAGAGACTTTTAAGTTAAACTACAAGTTTAATGGATGACCCTGACAAAGGCCACAAGCAGAAACGTGTTGGTCTAAAGTTAATAAAGTTGATCTTCATACTACAAGTGTTGCTGGAGCTTTTTGACCTCTTAAAACCTTTCACTCTCCATGCACCTTTGTGGTTGGTGAAGTTGTGCCAGAAAATCCTACGCTGCTTCGTCTTCGAGACTTTTAAGTTACCCACTCTGCTATGGACTCGCCCAACAATGATGACTCACAGTCTTTAGAATAATGCATCGTCAAAGTATTAAGGCTTTTCTGGCCAAGTCTGAGGATGTTTTAACCCAAAATGAAACCAGGTTGAAGTGAAATATCCTTTACTGAACTCTGGGCAAACAATGTAAAACCATTGGCCAAAAAAAGTCTATAAAAAGTCTAAAAAGCCAAAGACTTGTAAGCTTCTGTTGTGTTGCTTCAGTTTTATCCTAAATGGGTTTTTTTTAATTGTTTTTTTTAAAAACCTCTTTTTAAAGAAAAAAAAAAGCATTAAAAGGGAGTCTGTAACAGCAGGACAGAGGGTAACCAATTTGTTGGCCATCTCTGCCAAACAGCTAAAAAATATTAGCTTGCTGAACTGGTTAGCCACTTTGCCATATATGTAGCAATCAAATTGTAAGACTTGATCATTACAATTGTTGTGAGCTCAATTAAGGACAATGTACTGAAAACTGATCTGGGTTAAAAGGGGAATCCAGGACTGGCTGTGTTTCAAGGATATCTGGGACCACTGTTGACTTGAACTGCGTACTCTGCGCATTTGTTTAACCTTGGCAGCCAACGATGTCACAGAACTGACAGAATCTAAGGTAACAGTTTGTTAAGTTAAGTAATCAAGCGTAGAGTTGACTGCAGGAAAGATGTGGGACATCAATCAAATTTGTTATCTATATTCAGGCCTTTTCCATAGCTTACCATGACTAAAAGCCAAACTCAATGACTTGGTACTTGCTAGCTTGCTATCTAAGGTCTGCTAGCCAACTGAAACTGAGTAGGGTCACCAAACCTGAGATGCATCAGCTCAACTGCAAATGTGTTAGAAATTATGCCAGCATAATAAAGTCAGGTTCTACATACCCACAAGGGACATGGATGGGGAAAAAATAGGTTGATCCTGAGAAACAGTTCTTCTTTCAAGAGTTCTCCTACTTTACGCTACAGGCACAATGGAATTTTATCAATTGAAGAGTGTACACAGATGCACAGATGGCCGGATTTAGAGTGTGCAGAGACAACTCCAAATATGTCTCAGGAACCTCGTAACACTTTTGCAATATCTCTTGGAATGCTTTAGTGAGGTCTCCCCAATTGTGGAGAGAGAGAGTGGGGAATGACATGCTGGAAAGGAGCCACAGGTCGGATTCTAACCAGGGCCGGCCGCTTGGGGGACTATAGCCTCCATACCTGAGACACTCGCACTAAATACTAGGCTACCGGTGCCCTGACACTTCTGACTTCTGGACATCAAAAAATGTTTTATATAGGAACATTTTCTAAAAAATGTATGTACCTTTGCATTTGTTGTGAATTCTGACCTGAATACAGAATTTGCGGTCCAGTAATGGATTGCGTGTTGGATTATTTACCATTAAAGGAGGAGTTCATGCAATGAGTAAGCTTGTTTTTGCTAGAAAGCCAACCGTCCTGCGATGAACTGTACCCTCTGTGCATTTGAGGATCGTGTGCAGCCCAGGACAAGTCAACAATGTTGAAAGTTCTGATGCAAACCAGTATTCCAAGAATTCCTAAAACTCAGCAAACCCTGTTATCACCTTTTATAACCTATCAATGTCAATAAATAGATTGACTAATAGATTGAAAAAGCCTAAACACTTGGAACTGTGCCATGAGCAGCTTCTATAAAAGCTGAGTGGCTCTCTGATGCATATCATTCAGCTTCACTGAGTAAACTTCCTTCTTAGTGTCCAGCTCTACTCAGAAGCTAACCATCTGCAGCATCATGTATCTGTGGTTCAGCAGTCTTCTTCTGGTGGTGGGGTTGTTTCAGAGCAGCTCGGCTCTGACACCTGAAGAATGCGAACCCTTGGTTGAACCTTTTTCTACTTTTACGCCGGTAAGCCTTCCTCTGATTCCCACCTGGGTCTCTAGGTTAGCATTGGCATTGAGGATGGGGATGGTTCATTTTTATGGATATTGATATGATTATTGAGGCTTCTTAACCGTCTGAGTCATGATCGATAAAACTATTGCGACTTTTCTATTGTTTCGTTGAAGGATGTGTCTACTTTACTGACTATCTGTTTGTCTACAGAGTTACGATGGAAGGTGGATCTACATCATGGGTTTCATTGATAGTGAACCATTTAAAGCCTTGAAGAGGTCAGCCAAGAGCTTGTGGGTTAAATTCTCTCCATCAACATCGAGCCCCAGAGATTTTGTTGAGAGTGTCGGGATCAGGCAGTGAGTATAAAACAGTGCAACATTAGCTGTACAAATATCCAACATAATGATAGAAATAAGCAAACAGAGGAAAGAAATCTCCCTCAAAAACATCACAACCTGCTAAAGATGGTCATATTTTTTGTTTATAAGCTGCTTCAGGGTCACGTTATTTCTAATCATTCCAGGATCATTCCATTCAGATCAACTGCTATGCAGATGACACTATTATCCCTCTGAAACAAATAAATACTCCTTAATCAACGGCAACCAAAAATAGCCTAGATGCATCCATTGATGCAAATCTTTGCTAGGCAAGGGCTGTTAGTACTACCATGGAGATTCTGCTCCAAGTATGTTGAATATTTCCGTCCTGGACAGGGTTTTTCTGACAAGTTCTTTAACCTCCCAATGACATACATACAATTACCTTTCCTCATTTTTCCCAGTCCTGGATATTGCAAGTACGCATCATCCCCTGTCACTATTGTGACCAACACTGCAGTAGTCTCAAGTGAGTAGCCTGTTTTTACATCACACTTGAGCTTGTAATTGTTTGTTCTTTTAGTAAGTGTATGATGGAAGTTATGAACGAAAGAGTTTGTCTAGTAACCTGAACTTCTTCAGAACAGGTCAAATTATCCATCTGTATTTTAGTCTCGTAGTGAGCTAAAAAGTGTTTGCTCCAGATAAATGTGCTGTTGTTTTAATTTTATTTTACTTTATGTCGTCAGAGTCCAACTTCA
This sequence comes from Tautogolabrus adspersus, assembly GCA_020745685.1. NCBI lineage: Eukaryota > Metazoa > Chordata > Actinopteri > Labriformes > Labridae > Tautogolabrus > Tautogolabrus adspersus. The sequence continues at coordinate 31,490,082 of CM036539.1, read as the reverse complement.
CCTGCACGTACCGTTCTCTGCCAACCTGTAAGGACTGTCTGGTCTACACTGTCGACAGCATAAACACCAACAATGCACTTCACATCATGAACATCACCAACCCCACAACCATTCATGAGGTCAAACAATATCGGGCTGTTTACCTGATGGGTAAGAGGAACAAGTCAGAGAGAAAATAACTCCTTTATATTTGAAACATTACTTCAATTCATTTGATTTTTGTTTCCAGCCAAAAAGACGACTGTGAAGGCCTCTGAGCTGGAGCGCTTCAAGAAGCAAGCAAGATGTCTTGGTTTCACATGGGAACCAGACTTCTACTACAACCCCAAGAATAGTACGTCCCCCTTTAAACCTGTCAGACTAAACATTGAAATGATGATGAGACTATGATTTAAAATAAAATTGAATTTTTTCACTCTTCTTTCTCTCTGCAGCTTTCTGTGAAAGAGGCGTTGAACACGAAGATGTACACGAACATTACCATGATTGAAAACCATCTTAAGCTGAAGTGCTGACAAACTTTCTTGACAATAAACTTAAACTTAAATTGTGACAATAAAGACACCAAAAAAAGACCTAAATGTGTGGACTGTGTTTGTTTTAATACAATAGAGAGAGGGAGGGGTTGAAGACGTATGATGTAAATATACTGTTTAAAGGAACAGGTGCATTCAGGTGTAGTAACAGCAACAGGGCATTAGTTATACTGAAGCAGAAACACAGATAATAGCTACTAGCTGATTAATATTCTTTAAAAAAAGAAAGTATGTTTCTATTTCATTTATCTATAGCATCAAGTTTTAAGTCCAAGGTGCAGTTGCATTTGGGACCTGTCTAACTCATTTCGATAGTTACATGGCCCAAAATATAAGCCAAAATTAGGACCCAAGGCACATTAAAAAATACACAATTTTTTAAGACAAGCATGCCCATGATAGATAGAATGGTGCACATAGATATTCCATTAAAACAAAGTGTGCACTGGACAGCAAAATTACTTGCAGCACTGTGGGACACTGTGCTCTGAGATTTGAGTAATATAAGACTCATAGCAGGTGCCCTAAATACCACATTTTGCAGGAGTCTTGTCTAAGCTCTTTGAGTGTTAAATGTACATTTAATTGAACTTGCGTCAAAACACTGTACCATTTACATTTGCTGAAAAAACTTTTACTGCAATATATTTGGCAGAAGAAAAGTTGGACTCACAATACTTCTCTTACCTCAACAACGTGGTGGACTTGATACTGAGATAAATGGTATATCTTGTAAATATTATTGATGATAGCAATGAAAATGTTTACTATCAGCATGATGCAAAAGCAACCTCCTACAGAGGAACAATGGACTTAAGGACTGATATTCATTAAGTGAAACAACTATGAAGGAGCTTTGTTGTCAAGGACTGTTCAAGAGTGTTTGCGATAATTGCATTTTGAAGAAATAATGAACTCAGTTGAAAAAAGAAACTATAACATTTCCAATGAGAATCCTTACCCTCATCTGAATAAAAAGACAGAACAACAACAATTTCATTTGGTTAAGGTTTCAAGATGTCTAATGGCCATCACAAAGACATTCACAAAGACATCAGAGAAGAAATAGCTTTCAGGAGTTTCTTACAATCTAACAACAGTTAATTATAATATTCTTAATTAATTATTGATATTAATTTAATAGCCAAATTGACTACCTAAACCCAATATAATTGTTGCCCGCATGTGAGCTCTGCAAAACCCCAGCATAATTGGTGCCCCGTGTGAGGCCCTCAATAAACCAGCTTTGTTGCATTGTTTATCTACAGTAATCCAGAGTTTTAATCCTGAAGTAATTATTGTAAAGAAATTATTTAGTTTTGAAAATTTACTTACTCATTTCTTACAAAGCAGACATCAAGCTGTGGTTTAGTTTGTGTTGTGTGTTGTTGATGAGTTGGTAGTTTAATAACATTGTTTGTGCTCTTTGTAGCTTGAGACAACAATTTAGCCATTTGTCCAGTTGAGAGAGTATCCAACACACAGAGCAGCCATCAGTTACTGTCTGAGAGGCGTCAGTTCCCCCAATTCTTAGAGGACTTAAGGTGTTAATTCCCTTCACCTAGCTTCCAGGATAGAGTGCAGAGACAAGTTTTAAAACTTAGACCAGGTTTGCTGTCCTGGGAATTTTGGCTTTGTTTATCTTAAAAGCATCACTACAGTAATTATGAGCCACTGGGGTTCCGTATTACCAGGTTAAATGTGTGCCAAGACCCTATGTGAGCCAGGAGTCGAGACTACCTTTGAATCAAACCAAGCAGCACTGCAAGAAACAGTCGCTGGTCTGATTCACCTCTCCTTAAAGGAGATTAACAACCTCAATAGCTATTCAATTAGCATTCGTGAAAAGAAATTGAAGGAGCTAGCTGATCATGTCAACCATCACACCAGGAAACCCCAAAGCTTGTTCCTGGATGTTCTTGGGCAACTCCTTCTTTCTCAATGCAAGACCTTTTTTCAGCTAACCCAGCTGCAAGTTCAAAAAGGAACTCTGCAGGAAAATAACCAAAGCCTGCAGAACCACGTTCAAACCCTGCAGGATGAGGTCCAACCCCTGCAGACAGAAGACACATTTCTTCGTAAGCACTTCCTAACTGCCAAGCAGAAGGTGCTGGATGTGTTTGTATTTATTCAGGGAGCACATGTAAGCATAGAACAAGACATATCGTCAGGATATTAATATTATTATTATAATCATGATCATGTCTGTCTTTTTCATATTGTAAACTGTTCTGCTCATGTAAAGTTTACACATTATCCCTACATTCAAGTTCACTTCTTTTGTCTATCCGCTCATGTCTACACTCTTGCACTTCAACATATGTTTCAGTGATTGCACAGCTCTGAATCTGCACAGCTCTGGACAGCTCTCTATATCTGTACTGCATATTTACAAATGTCATCACTGTTTTAGCACATTTACATCTCTTACCTCCAGCAAAGTATGTTTACATTCAGTTAGACATGCTTGACAAATTTGTGTATTTAATTTTTTCATATTTTAGACTTTAGAAGTAATGTTATGGTGTTAAAAAGATATAGCAAGGTGTATTCATAAGGCTCGATATGAACAGAATTTGACCGGTTTGTAGATAGATTGCACAGTTTCAGGGTTAAATAAATATGTCCAGGTTAATAGTCCAATGTCCAAGTGTGACTCTCAAAGGGAGGAGTTATTAAGTCTGATGGCCACAGGCAGGAATGACCTTCTGTGTCATTCTATGGTGCATCGTGTGGGAATGAGTCTAGCACTGATAGTGCTCCTGTGTTTTGCCAGCACATCATGGAGTGGGTGTGAGACATTTTCCAAGATGCAACGCAACTTAGACAGCATCCTCCTCTCTGACACCACCATCAGAGTCCAGCTCCAATCCCACAACGTTGCTGGCCCTGCGAATCAGTTTGTTGAGTCTGTTGGAGTCCGCTACCCTCAGCCTGCTGCCCCAGCAAACAACAGCAAACAGGATAGCACTGGCCACCACAGACTCATAAAGCATCCTCACGATCGTCTTGCAGATGTTAAATGACCACAGCCTCCTCAGGAAGTAGAGGCGGCTCAGGCCCTTCTTGTAGACGGCCTCTGCGTTCTTCGATCAGTCCAGTTTTTTGTCTATGTACACTCCTCAGTACTTGTCCTCCACAATGTCCACACTGACCCTCTGAATAGAAACAGGGGTCACTGGTGCCTTTTTCAAGGCATTTGCTTAGATAACCTGCTGCTGTAACACCACAATTTCCTAGTTTGGGGTCAATAAAGTAAATCAATCTATCTATCTATCTATCTATCTATCTATCTATCTATCTATCTATCTATCTATCTATCTATCTATCTATCTATCTATCTCCAACAGTGGAACAATGTAGGTAAAGACTGATCAAGGACTGCTCAAGGGTGTATGTGATCAGTGAATAAATAATAAACTAAAATAAACTTATGGCAAAAAGAAACTATAACATTTCCAATGAGAATCATTACTCTTATCTGAACAAAAAGACAGAACAACAATTACAATAAGTTAAAGTTTCATGATGTCTGAAGGACATCGCAAATACAATCGCAAAGCAGTCAGAGAAAACTGATGTTTCAGGAGTTTCAATCAAACAAGTTTTCTTAAGTATCAATGTGATCCAGAGATAGTTGTTTGACCCTCCATGGCTGCACTGAAAACAGAGAATTAGCATACTTTCAATGAAAATACATTTGGGTCCAGGTGGATGTAAGGTGACTGTGTTTTTTTTTTGCCAGAAAGTTGGCAGTCCGATGATGAACTATCTATTCTGTGCATCATTGGCAGTCGAGGACAAGACAACAAATCTGTAAATGTTACACAAAGCTAACAGCGTTCCTAGAAATCCTAGAAGCACAGCACCTGGAATCTCATTTTAACCCCAAATGAAACCAGGTCGAAGTGAAATATCCTTTACTGAACTCTGGGCAAGACATGTAAAACCATTGACTAAAAGAAATCTATAAAAGTCTATAAATGGCCAAAACAGCCAAAAGACTTGTAAGCTTCTGTTGTGTTGATCCAGTTCTATACTTCTGTTTTTTTTATTGTTTTGTGTAAAAATCTGTTATTTAAAGAAAACTAAAGAAGCATTCAAAGGGAGCTTGTAACAGCAGGACAGAGGGTAACTTATTTGTTGGCCATCTCTGCCAAACAGCTACCAAATGTTAGCTTGCTGAACTGGTTATCCACTTTGCTATACATGTAGCTACATACAACATGTAGCTATCATAAATTGTAGGCCTTGATCATTGAAATTGTTGTGAGCTTAAATGAGAACAACGTACTGAAGACTGTTCTGGGATAAAAGGGGAATCCAGGACTGGCTGTGTTTCAAGGATATCTGGGAACACTGTTGACTTTGTGTAACATCAACAGTTTTTTTGACTTGAACAGTGAACTCTGCACATTTGTTTAACCTTGGCAGCCAATGACATCAAAGAAGTGACATAATTGAAGGTAACATTTTATGTAGTTATGTAATCTACAGGAGAGCTGGCTGCAGGGAAAATGAAGGACTACATTAACCATTGTTGTCCAGATTCAGGCCTTTTCCATAGTTTACCATGAATACGAGCCAAACTCAATGACTTGGTACTTATAGCTTGCTATCTAAGGTCTGCTAGCCAACAGAAAAGAAGTAGGGTCACCAAACTTGAGATGCATCAGCTCAACTGCAAATGTGTTAAAGAAATTATGCCAGCATAATAAAGCCAGGTTCTATGGACCCCCAAGGGACATGGATGGGAAAACATAGGTTAATCCTAAGAAACAGATTTTCTTTAAATAGAACTCTTACTTTAGGTAACAGGCACAATGAAACTTTATTAAGTGAAGAGTGTTCACACTTGTGGGAGAGGGTCCTCTAATATAAAGGTATTTAATTAGTGCGTCGCAGTCTGCACATTTTTTTAAAGAGGACATTTAAAGAGCATACTTGGTGCAGGGAAACACTTAGATTCCAAAGTGTACTCAAAACTGATTTCAGTTAAGTTGGAGAGATATTTCTATATTTGATCTTCCTAAGAAATAACTAATCTGCAGAGCATTGCTTTTACTAAATCTACAGCTCAGAACAAACATAGTGAGTCAGACAGCTGGATTCTCATCAGTATGAGCTGTCTTCAACTAACATTGGCCTCTATGCACAGCTAGCCCTCACTAGAGTGTGCAGAGACCGCTCCAAATGTATATCAGGATCTTGCATCACTTCAGTAAGATCTCTTGAAAATCCATTTGTAGGTCTCGCTAAAGTCTATTGGGAGTAACCTTCAGAAATGAACCTCCATGTCCCTCAAGCGACACAATTTTTAAAGAAATAATGTTCTCACTAACTTGCATTTGTTGTGAATTCTGACCTAAATACAGAAATTGAAGTCAAATTATGGAAGGTGTGTTGGATTTTACCATTAAAATAGGAGTTCATGCAATGAGTCAATTTGTTTTTGGTAGACAGCCAACCATCCTGCGATGAACTGTACGCTCTGTGCATTTGAGGATCGTGGGCAGCTCAGGACAAGTCAACAATTTAGAAATCGCTGATGCAAACCAGTGTTCCAAGAATTCCTAAAACTCAGCAAACTCTGTTATCTCCATTTATTACCCTTCAATGTAAATAAATAGATAGAAAAATAGAGCCCAAACACTTGGAACTGTGCCATGAGCAGCTTCTATAAAAGCTGAGTGGCTCTCTGATGCTCATCATTCAGCTTCACTGAGTAAACTTCCTTCTTGGTGTCCAGTTCTACTCTGAAGCTAACCATCTGCAGCATCATGTATCTGTGGTTCAGCAGTCTTCTTCTGGTGGTGGGGTTGTTTCAGAGCAGCTCGGCTCTGACACCTGAAGAATGCGAACCCTTGGTTGAACCTTTTTCTACTTTTACGCCGGTAAGCCTTCCTCTGATTCCCACCTGGGTCTCTAGGTTAGCATTGGCATTGAGGATGGGGATGGTTCATTTTTATGGATATTGATATGATTATTGAGGCTTCTTAACCGTCTGAGTCATGATCGATAACACTATTGCGACTTTTCTATTGTTTCGTTGAAGGATGTGTCTACTTCACTGACTTTCTGTTTGTCTACAGAGTTACGATGGAAGGTGGATCTACATCATGGGTTTCATTGATAGTGAACCATTTAAAACCTTGAAGAGGTCAGCCAAGAGCTTGTGGGTTAAATTCTCTCCATCAACATCGAGCCCCAGAGATTTTGTTGAGAGTGTCGGGATCAGGCAGTGAGTATAAAACAGTGCAACATTAGCTGTACAAATATCCAACATAATGATAGAAATAAGCAAACAGAGGAAAGAAATCTCCCTCAAACACATCACAACAGGCTAAAGATGGTCATAATTTTTGTTTATAAGCTGCTTCAGGGTCACGTTATTTCTAATTATTCTATTCAGATCAACTGCTATGCAGATGACCCTCTATCATCCCTCTGAAACAAATAAATACTCCTTAATCAACGGCAACCAAAAATAGCCTAGATGCATCCTTTGATGCACATCTTTGCTAGGCTAGGGCTGTTAGTACTACCATAGAGATTCTGCTCCAAGTATGTTGAATATTCCAGTCCTGGACAGGGTTTTTCTTACAAGGTCTTTGACTTCCCAATGACATACATTAAGTCGCCTTTTCTTTCCTCGTTTTTGCCAGTCCTGGATATTGCAAGTACGCATCTTCCCCTGTCACTATTGTGACCAACACTGCAGTAGTCTCAAGTGAGTAGCCTGTTTTTACATCACACTTGAGCTTGTAATTGTTTGTTCTTTTAGTCAGTGTATGATGGAAGTTATGAATGAAAGAGTTTGTCTAGTAGTCTGAATTTATGGTGTTGAGGTCAATTTATCCATCTGTATTTGAGTCTCGTAGCGAGCTAAACAGTGTTTGCTTCAGATAAAAGTGCTGTTGTTTTAATTTTCTTTTCCTTTATGTCGTCAGAGTCCAACTTCACCTGCACGTACCGTTCTCTGCCAACCTGTAAGGACTGTCTGGTCTACACTGTCGACAGCATAAACACCAACAATGCACTTCACATCATGAACATCACCAACCCCACAACCATTCATGAGGTCAAACAATATCGGGCTGTTTACCTGATGGGTAAGAGGAACAAGTCATAGAGAAAATAACTCCTTTATATCTGAAACATTACTTCAATTCATTTGATTTTTGTTTCCAGCCAAACAGACGACTGTGAAGGCCTCTGAGCTGGAGCGCTTCAAGAAGCAAGCGAGATGTCTTGGTTTCACATGGGAACCAGACTTCTACTACAACCCCAAGAACAGTACGTGTCCTTTAAAGCTGTCTAACTAAACCCTGAAATGGAAACTTCGATTTAAGACAAAACTGAATTCTTTCTCTCTTTTTCTCTCTGCAGCTTTCTGCGAAAGAGGTGATTAACATGAAGATCCTTGATGGTGTTCTTAGACTTAAGTGTTTACAAACTGTCTGCATAAATAATTCAAACTTAAATCGCTGAAGTAAAGAAACAAGAATGACAAAACATAAAGTGTGTGGACTGTGTTTTTTGGCTGGAGGGGTTTGTTGTAAAGATACACTTTAAAGGAACCGGGGCATGCAGGTGTATTGACAGAACCAGGAGTCAGATTCTCTGTAGTAGAAACACAAACAAACTAGAGGTGATTGAGAGTCTGAAAAACATGTTTGGGCTTATATAACTGATCAAATGGATATGTCCAAGGTGCAGCTGTATTTAGGGCCTGTCCAACCCCATTTTGTTAGTCATAAGGCACAAAGTATAAACGACCCACGGACTCACGGCACATAAAAGTGCACAGAGAGGTAGATCAAATCTAAAACACAGTATTTGATATTTCCAGCAAGTGGGGCTTTAATTATTGCTGAATATATATGCATGTAGATTAGTTCAGGCCAGGACTCTGATGATATACAGATGGAGCCAAAAATAACTCCCACCATTTCCGTGGTGGGACCCTGCACGGACCGTGATGGGTCTGTGCTAGGACCGTGCAGGGTCTGTGACTATAATGAGATTGCAGCTGCGTGTAATATTGAATGCGTCAGTCTAGCGCACCTCGGTCTCTCTCTCTCTATCTGTGGTTGAGAGAACTAGTCCACTGTATCAACACCCTCCTAAAAGTAATTCTAAATGTACATTTGTTTTTTTGCCTCTGCTATTTGGACATGGAGTGTTTAATCATAGATCATCTTTTTTTTTTGATGGTGCACGCGCCATGACGCAGGCTGGAGCAGTGCCACAAAATATAAACTGAGGACACCGCTGTGACAAATGTCACAATGTAATGTGTGAAGGCTGCACCTGAGAGGTGGAGATTAGGCTACCTGTGTTGACTGTGAGTGGACTTATTGATCTGCGCGTCAGTAAAAGTGATATGTGCAGTTTGACCCAAAAACAACCCGCTGCCTCGTCTCAGTGAGCTCATTAAGAGGACGTCTTTCATTGTTATTTTAACAACCACATGAAAGTAATGCTCATTTAAATAAAGAAGAAAATGTGTCAGGGTTTGAACATTAAAATTCAAGTTATTGTAGAGAGAAGAAATGATGAATATGTTTAATCTCATGAAGAAAATCATAGAATATCTTCAGTCTGACTTTGTGAACAGCAGCTGATGTGATTCAGGATTCTTTAATAAATGTCTGAGTTAGAATGACAGCGTTCATTTAGGCTATTCGATTTTCATAGGAGTTCCAGTGTTGATATAAAGCTGATCTCAGTCATTTATTACCAAACGCTGTAATCAGACTTACATAATTATACATATAAAACAAAAATACTATACATGAATGTAACAGTTTAATAAACTGAAGTAACTGGGCCTGACTAAACTATAAATAAGGTGTACTGTAGGTTGACATGTGCTTGTGAGGGAAGCGCCATCTCCTGGCGACATCCTGAAATTAAATACATGGCCGTGTTTAGGCACACCCCCAAGGAAGAGGGGGGCTCTCTCTTTGTCTGGGAACTGCTGACTGGCTGACAGCCTGCTTGGAAGGGAAATTTCTAGTGGCTACTACTGTATGACAGATTTGACGTCTATCGAACGTTGTAAATGACAGTCGACTACTTCTTATTTCATTGAGTAACACAAAACTTAAACTGCCACAGCAGCGTCCATTAACGGAAACTCAGGATTTTAACAACCACCAATATTTTGTCAAGTCATTGATAAGTAAAAAGAGGATAAGAAGAAAGACGCAAAATGAGTGAGTTCAAGTATGGACCTCGTTTCTTGTGAACTGGAGGGTCCCAACCAGGGGCGTTTCTAGGGTTTTGAGGGGATTGGGGGCTTAGCCCAGACATGTGTAGGGGGGGTCCAGGGGGACCCTCCCTCGAATAAAAAACCCCAGAAAAACATACTCTATTTCGATCCTTTTTTAAAACACTTTGGCACCTTACTTGCATTCAAAGTACTTGTCTTATTAACAGGAAAAATTAAATGTGTACCCCAAAAACTGTTCCTCATATCTCTCTCTGTGTTCTCTCTCCCCATCATCTGCTGCTCTCTCTCTCTCTCTCTCTCTCTCTCTCTCTGTGTTCTCTCTCTACATCATCTGCTGCAGTCTCTCTCTCTGTGTTCTCTCTCCCCATCATCTGCTGCTCTCTCTCTCTCTCTCTCTCTCTACATCATCTGCTGCTCTCTCTCTCTCTCTCTCTCTCTCTGTGTTCTCTCTTTACATCATCTGCTGCAGTCTCTCTCTCTCTGTGTTCTCTCTCTACATCATCTGCTGCAGTCTCTATCTCTCTCTCTCTCTCTCTGTGTTCTCTCTCTCCATCATCTGCTGCAGTCTCTCTCTCTCTGTGTTCTCTCTCTACATCATCTGCTGCTGTCTCTCTCTCTCTCTCTCTGTGTTCTCTCTCTCCATCATCTGCTGCAGTCTCTCTCTCTATGTTCTCTCTCCCCATCATCTGCTGCTGCAGTCTCTCTCTCTGTGTTCTCTCTCCCCATCATCTGCTGCAGTCTCTCTCTCTCTATCATCTGCTGCAGTCTCTCTCTCCCCATCATCTGCTGCAGTCTCTCTCTCTGTGTTCTCTCTCCCCATCATCTGCTGCAGTCTCTCTCTCCCCATCATCTGCTGCAGTCTCTCTCTCTGTGTGCTCTCTCTCTCAATAATCTGCTGCAGTCTCTCTCTCCCCATCATCTGCTGTAGTCTCTCTCTCTGTGTTCTCTCTCCCCATCATCTGCTGCAGTCTCTCTCTCTGTGTTCTCTCTCTCCATCATCTGCTGCAGTCTCTCTCTCTATGTTCTCTCTCCCCATCATCTGCTGCAGTCTCTCTCTCTATGTTCTCTCTCCCCATCATCTGCTGCAGTCTCTCTCTCTATGTTCTCTCTCCCCATCATCTGCTGTAGTCTCTCTCTCTATGTTCTCTCTCCCCATCATCAGCTGTAGTCTCTCTCTCTATGTTCTCTCTCTCCATCATCTGCTGTAGTCTCTCTGTGTTCTCTCTCCCCATCATCTGCTGCAGTCTCTCTCTCTGTGTTCTCTCTCCCCATCATCTGCTGCAGTCTCTCTCTCTATGTTCTCTCTCCCCATCATCTGCTGTAGTCTCTCTCTCTATGTTCTCTCTCCCCATCATCAGCTGCAGTCTCTCTCTCTATGTTCTCTCTCCCCATCATCTGCTGTAGTCTCTCTCTCTATGTTCTCTCTCCCCATCATCTGCTGTAGTCTCTCTCTCTATGTTCTCTCTCCCCATCATCAGCTGTAGTCTCTCTCTCTATGTTCTCTCTCTCCATCATCTGCTGTAGTCTCTCTGTGTTCTCTCTCCCCATCATCTGCTGCAGTCTCTCTCTCTGTGTTCTCTCTCCCCATCATCTGCTGCAGTCTCTCTCTCTATGTTCTCTCTCCCCATCATCTGCTGTAGTCTCTCTCTCTATGTTCTCTCTCCCCATCATCTACTGCAGTCTCTCTCTCTGTGTTCTCTCTCCCCATCATCTGCTGTAGTCTCTCTCTCTGTGTTCTCTCTCCCCATCATCTGCTGCAGTCTCTCTCTCCCCATCATCTGCTGCAGTCTCTCTCTCTGTGTGCTCTCTCTCTCTCAATAATCTGCTGCAGTCTCTCTCTCCCCATCATCTGCTGTAGTCTCTCTCTCTATGTTCTCTCTCCCCATCATCTGCTGCAGTCTCTCTCTCTGTGTTCTCTCTCTCCATCATCTGCTGCAGTCTCTCTCTCTGTGTTCTCTCTCTCCATCATCTGCTGCAGTCTCTCTCTCTATGTTCTCTCTCCCCATCATCTGCTGTAGTCTCTCTCTCTATGTTCTCTCTCCCCATCATCTGCTGTAGTCTCTCTCTCTATGTTCTCTCTCCCCATCATCTGCTGTAGTCTCTCTCTCTGTGTTCTCTCTCCCCATCATCTACTGTAGTCTCTCTCTGTTCTCTCTCCCCATCATCTGCTGCAGTCTCTCTCTCTATGTTCTCTCTCTCCATCATCTGCTGCAGTCTCTCTCTCTGTGTTCTCTCTCTCCATCATCTGCTGCAGTCTCTCTCTGTTCTCTCTCTCCATCATCTGCTGTAGTCTCTCTCTCTATGTTCTCTCTCCCCATCATCTGCTGTAGTCTCTCTCTCTATGTTCTCTCTCCCCATCATCTACTGTAGTCTCTCTGTGTCCTCTCTCCCCATCATCTACTGTAGTCTCTCTGTGTTCTCTCTCCCCATCATCTACTGTAGTCTCTCTGTGTCCTCTCTCCCCATCATCTACTGTAGTCTCTCTATGTTCTCTCTCCCCATCATCTACTGTAGTCTCTCTGTGTCCTCTCTCCCCATCATCTACTGTAGTCTCTCTATGTTCTCTCTCCCCATCATCTACTGTAGTCTCTCTATGTTCTCTCTCCCCATCATCTACTGTAGTCTCTCTGTGTTCTCTCTCCCCATCATCTACTGTAGTCTCTCTCCCCATCATCTGCTGTTGTCCCTCTCTCTGTGACGTAACACCACTCACTCACTCAGCGTTGACAATCAGACATTGCACCGCGCACGTACACAGACACACACCGTACGCACACAGACACTCACACACACACAGACCTGACAGCGACCTATTCCAATTTTGACCGACTGTTATGTTACCGTTACTGTTATGTTTTGTTAAAATTATATCCGGGGCTATACTCAAAACATTCGGGGCTTGAGCCCCGGTAAAAATGACCTGGCAACGTGCCTGGTCCCAACCAAGTCTGGAAATGTGGTCTGGTAGATGTAAGCCAGTGCCAGTTCAGTTCCTATATGTTATGCCCTTGAGCAAGGAACTGAACCCCCAACATATTATATATATTTATCATATTTTGATCATCAGAATCATAAATACTTAATAAATCCTGGCAGCACATTTGGTAAAACCAAATCATTAGGAAAAATGATACTCCAATCTAACAACGAGGGAGTCTTCTGAACTGCACACCGTTGAGTTCAAAGAGACATTGTTGAAGTTCACACCAACAAGATAAGGCGGTTATTGTCTCCCCTTTATCTTAACACCTTTTTAGAATCTGTAAATACTGTTTGGAGACAACCAGCCTTGCAGAGCACACAGAGTGCGGAGCTAACGCTCGTCAAATGCTTCTCACTCATGAAGGTGAAGAACAGATACTGAGCCTTACTTTACAGACTGCCAGGTCTCCTGCTCGAAGCTGCGGTGGATGGACTGAGCGATGGACGACTCCATCAGGTCGATGTAGCGGACCACCAGGGGCACGTACAGGTCCTGAAGGTGTTTGTGGAAGGGTCCATTGCACAGGTGAGCTGAAAGAAGTGAGCGAATTTAAAACCTTTAGAAAACAATTTGATGAAGCTAGATCAAGATTGCCATCATTAATCAACTTTTCTCCAATAATTTTAACACTTAACTCTTTGAATTCACAATGGTCAATAGATATCTGTGAATTTCAGTTGTCTCATATCCACGGCTCAAATACAAACACCGGCAAAGACGCTCTCACTCTGTCTCACACACACGCTGCATCACCGTTAAACACAAGACCACGAGCAGCACAATCATATAAAATATGTCCTGTCAGCTGGAGGTCTGCAGATATTTCCTAGGAGGGCGGGAAGACAGAATTAACAGGCGTGCCTGCTGTTGCCATGGTGATTTCTGTTGTTAGTAAGTTTGTGGAGGCACAATCAGGTAAAAGAAATCACAAAGTTTTGGAATCAGCTCATTGCTCTGCTCTCACTGTGTTAGTGTGTGCAGTCGTACGACCAAAATTACAAACATGTCAGAAAAACATCCGACCGGTCGAGAGCAGCTGATCGAGCTGTGATATGGCGTCAGAGCACGCTGCAAGACTAATGACGTGCAATCAGGCTGATATTATGCCCGACTTCAAAATCAGTCATACGACAAAAAAATCTGGTCCAAATCGGCCTGGACAGTACGGTGTACCCACGGCTAAATATTAACAATAGTGACAATTGGGTGCAATCCATGCATGAACCATGTTGGACCTTGTGGGTTAAAGGATTTCCTGAAAACAGGATGTTAGAAGTTTGGATTTGGAATAAGAGGTCTAGTTCAGAATACTTGATGAAGACACACAAACTGAGTTTGAGGATGATGTGAAAAGCGATTAATTCTCAAAGAGTAGAGCTCATTCAGTCTACAAGCTTCACAAAAGGTAGTGCTTTAGAGGGGCTGATCTTTTTAGATTAATGTGAGTGCACAGGTGGTCATGATACTGTATACCAAACCAAACCCCTCATGGTGGGTTTAAGAGACTGTCAAACAGACAGAGAAGTCCCGAGGGAAAATGACAGTCCTCAGCGAGGAGAGACAAAGGCAGAGAGAGAGAGAGAGAAAAGCGAGCAGGGCGCTCTCTCAGGGCTTCATTAGTTTTAATTCCTCTCACTCAGCTCCAGCATGATTAACACTAGCCTTTTCTCGCCCTCCGGAGACCAGAACCAGCCTCCATCGCAACCGCTCCGCTTCACATGCTGACAATCAAGTGAGCATTTAAATAATCTACAGAACATCGGAGAGACACTCGTTGGAGAAAGTGCTCGAGTCGTGTCACCTGAGATCAGCCGAGCGGCGTTCACTGTCGACAGTTGGCTGATTATTAAACTTATTAAAAATGTTGTGAACAATAAGAAAAGTCATTCATATTGTATGAATGCTCAGAGAAGGCAGCTTGTAAATTAACAATATAATCCTCCAAATCTGTTTTCATTTCACCCCGGCGTCACCTGAGCATGTGAGGAAATCTGTTCTCGCTTCAGACATAATTATGAAATGTGACGGCCTCATTTGTGCAAACACTTTAAACGATGATTTCGCTTATTTCTGTGTGTTCAGCTCCGTCTCCTGCCTCATCACGCTCCAGTTTAAGTTGACCGATGTTGTGACACTTGGAATAATTACGGCATTAACAGACGATGGTAATTATAGGACAAATATAAAAGATTTCTGACACAAAAAAGGCGATTTGTGGATTCTGCACATAATGAAACGCTGAGTTTTTGTTCCCTGAGTTTGTGCCCTTGGGCTGTCTGTCTCTCCGCCTGCCTGTCTGTTACTGTATTCGAGGTTCTTTGGCACCAGACATGTTAAATAACGCCTCGCTTCTCGCCAAATTCTCTGCTGGCTGCCAGACAGAAACACAAGAGCTGAGTGGGGGGAGACATAAAACAAGTATATGAACAGTGAGAGGCAGTTTATCGAAATACGACAACTATCTGAAAAACAGCCGTGAATGTTGTTTGCTAACATTTCATCAAAAGTGTCCTCCTTTATGTTTTCACATTTTATTCTCATAACGATTGAACCTTGACACAGAAAACAACATTACAACCAGCATCAGCACGGTTAGAGTACAGTTTACATCCTGTAGTGTTTCTAACAGGAAGACAGGGGGGACATTTATACCATGTATTTCAAATACCCCCCCCCCCCCACCTTAGCATCCCTTCACTGGCTCCCAATACGATTCAGAATCGATTTTAAGATTGCTTTGTTTGTTTTTAAAGCCCTGAATGGCCTGGCCCCCTTATACATTACTGACCTCCTCAGGCCGTACACCTCATCTAGGCCCCTAAGATCTTCAGATATGGGCCTGCTGGCTGTCCCCCACTCACGACTCAAGCTAAAAGGAGATAGTGCTTTTTCAGTTAAAGCCCCTAAACTGTGGAACAGCCTCCCTCTTCCCATCAGGTCTGCATCCTCTGCTGACTCTTTTAAGTCCCATCAAGACATATTTTCATGTTAGCATTTGAGTCTTCTGGTCCTGAATAGACGGTTCTTTCAGGTTCCAGTTGTTGCTCTCATTATCTCTTCTATTTATTCTATCGTATTTTCTTTTGTGTTTTTTGTGGATGTTGTGATCCCCTGTTAACGGTTTCTTTAATGCATTGTACAGCACTTTGGTCAGCTGTTGCTGTTTTTAAATGTGCTTTATAAATAAATGTGACTTGACATGAAACGGTAGGATGAGAGAAAAACGTTGTTTTTCTGCAGAGCGTGTAGATGTCTGTCGTAGTAGAAGTTTAGCGAGATTGTCCACCAATAATCCTTCATTCATTTAGGTTCAAGGCCTTTCAGATCGGACGCAGTGGGCGCTGTGTGCCGCTGTCAAGCCCAGTCATTGTATATGTGTTGCTCCGCGCAAGAGTGTATCAGCGCCCCTTTATTTTATAGTTGTAACCGGACGTGTCTTGTCGTACTGTTGCTGTTTGTGCTGCTGTGATAAAAACGCCACGTAAATTATACTCGGATACATCGTCAGGAAACAGAGCTGAGAACGACAAACCCAAGGGGGGTTTGTCTTCACTCCCCTTTTTAAGGGTGTCATAACTCTACCATAATTTAGGGTATGTTTGATTTTTGCTGTAGTAATATTCAGAATGTTGCACATTAAGCCTTTAAACTCGTCTCGTTGTTATACGTGTGTTAGACAAAAAGAAGTAAGAAGGTCTTCAGACCTCACAGATCCCCAGTTTATCATCAATTATCACCTGAGCTGCAGAGAAGAAAAACAATCAGAGCAGAGCGAAGAAGCTGAAGTGATGACGTGGCGCTAACATCCTCTGCAGGTACCTGCTCATAGGTAGACAAGTCAGCACACCTCCAGCCTCCTCTCTCTCCGTTAATTACCTCTCTGATGGAGCGTAGGAGGTGCTGTTAACCTCGTCTTTTAACAAGCTTGTTTTCTCTGTTGACTCATCAGTGTTAATGAGCATTATTTAAGGTATGAACATGTGCAGAGTGGGTCACTTCCTGATAAGAAAGATGCTGTTTTAGAAACACTAAAATGAAAGTTAGCTACTTCAGGTCAATTACAGTTCACAGTTAAGTTTTTGCTTTGAGCAAACTTTGTTGATGATGATGTAAAATCCAGTTTCTTTCCGTTCATGTTTCTGTAATAATGGTAAATGGACTTGAGCTTGTATCATTCTTTTCTAGTCTTCTGACTACTCAAAGCTCTTTTACACCGCGGGTCACACCTACACATTCACACACTGATGGTAGAGGCTGCTGAGTAAAGAGTCCATCAGAAGTAACTCATCCATTCATACACCACTGACGAAGCAGCGGGAGCAACTTGGGGTTTAATGTCTCACACAAGGACATGTCAGACATGTTGCTGCAGGAGCTGGGGATCAAACCCGCAACTGTATACTAAGTGCGGACAGCAGGAGCCGGGATGATATGGCTTCTTTTTCCATAATCCTTTTTAAATAAATCAAACATACAAACATCTTAAAATTCAGCGTATACAACTTTTAAAACCTATTTTTTCATCCATAGAGAAGGCTGCGTCCTATTTACCAGTGCGACCAACAGACCAGTATAAAATCTGAGACATGCGCTGTCATGTCCGCAAATGCAGCCGCCACCATCACCCACCAACCAGACAAGGTTGACGATTCGCCCCATTGATTGTGTATTGCAAGCGGACGCTTCACTGCACAGAGGAGATTGAGCTAAACTGAGCAGGCTGGTGGCGACATTTTTTAACAGCTTTTCATCCTCATTAGGTCATAATGCTGCCTTTAAAGAAAACAGAGGTTTATCCATCCTTTATCTTTACCGCTTTTCCCGCTGTGATTGGGCAAGAGGCAAGGTTACAGGGCTGACATATAGAGACAGACAACCAGTCACACTCACATTCACACCTACGGGCAATTTAGAGTCACCAGTTAACCTAACAAGCATGTCTTTGGACTGTGGGAGGAAGCCGGAGTACCCGGAGAGAACCCACGCATGCACGGGGAGAACATGCAAACTCCACACAGAGAGGCTCCTGTCAGACGGGGATTTGAACCAGGAACCTCCTCGCTGTGAGGCAACAGCGCTAACCACTGCACCACCCTGCAGCTCTAACATAGATCTAGTTTTAACTGAATAAACTTTTTGATGTGCTGGTTAGATTGAAAAGACGGAGGTTGCAGAGGTGCAAATACAGTAGTTGAAGACCGTAATCAGAATGGAAACAGTTGCACAAAAATACCAGAATGTTCCTTTAG
Organism: Tautogolabrus adspersus; assembly: GCA_020745685.1. Taxonomy (NCBI): domain Eukaryota; kingdom Metazoa; phylum Chordata; class Actinopteri; order Labriformes; family Labridae; genus Tautogolabrus; species Tautogolabrus adspersus. The sequence continues at coordinate 31,472,076 of CM036539.1, read as the reverse complement.
CGGTGAGCATAAAACACAGGTACAGCAAAGTGTGACGTGTGACGAACTGTGTTCATCAAGCAGGAAAGATGAGACTCACGGTCTGTCCGTAGGTAGTTGTTGTGGAGCTGGAAGAGCGGGAAGCTGTCCCAGGAGTCCACAGGCTGGACCTGCAGAGCAGAGTCCATGTCGGCTCTGTAAAGAGACAGGAAGGTCTCGGCGTGTTCAGCCATTAGATCCGGCCACCACGAGAAAGCCTGAGAGACACCGAGAGATCAGAGACATAAGTCACAACCTACTCTTTTCCCTAAACCTGTTTTATCTTCACTGAAAAGTTATCAAACATGACATCCGGATAGGAATTAGATCAGTTTAGAGATGTTTTGAATGTGCTCTACAGTTCATGACAAACCTGTTGTTTATTAGGAATACTTGTCACAGGTCTCTGGAGGTCAAGTGTGAAGCCTGACATTTGGTTTTAATGCTCATCACCAGCTATCATGGCCAAAATGACAAACTCACTGTGCTGTGTAAAGATCTGACCTCTCAGGGCGTTTTCATACCTCTTGTTCGATTGCTCTGGTCTGAATCACAGACCAGAGAGCCCAACAGTGACCTCCGGCGGCTCTGGTTCCTGATTTTTAAATTTACCCTTTCAAATCCTCCCTTTATATCAAGAGATTGGCGCCTGGAACCAAGACAGGCAAGGCAAGGCAAGGGCAAGGCAAGTTTATTTGTATAGCGCTTTTCATACACAAGGCAGACTCAAAGTGCTTCACATCACTTAACTTCACAACATGTCATACAATAAAGTGAAAGAAAATGCAAGAATTAAAAAACAATTAAAAAACAGAGGATAAAAACATATTGACAATAGAAATTTTGGAAATTTTGGAGGACATTCCTTGGCATTTTTACTTCTTTCAGACCCCGTACTTGTGTTTGAAAGACTCACGTGAGATTTTCCCTGAATCCTGGAAACGTCTTTGCAGGATGCGTATTTTTATGGTTGTACGCCAACCCAGACAATCCAATACTTAGGATTTCCGTAAGATTAAGGCTTAAATCTTACTTCAGATACAGTAAATGCCAAGGAATGTATTAAAATAGAAAATTTAAAAATCACTGAAATTATTAAATCTGAAAATATGTTCAAGTAAAAATAATTAGGCAGCTGGACAGTGGACAGACGACTACACGGGTTGATGTCGGCTCTGCTCATCAGGTTTCATATTGTTTGCATTTATCACCACTGCAGCTCGACAATAACATGTTGATGCACTGGAGTTCACGTGTCGTTTAATGACTAAGAAAACAGATACTGTCAGATGACTGAGTGACAGGTACGACTTTAACTGCACGACACGTTACTTTTTTAAAGCACTGCAGCTTTTTTACTCCACGTGGATGTTTAATGACACCTGTTACAAGCTGCAGAAATCTAAATAAGTGGAGGCAGGTGTGAGGTATCTTTAGTAGCTGTGAAAGTTGGATGCTTTTAATCTGAAAGAGACGGTAAAAAGAAAAAGTCTCAGAGTTGCAGCAGCATGTCGGCTGTGAGCCTCTCTTGCAGACAGAGGTCGACCTGCTCAGGTGACCGCTGCTCAAGAACACCTGAGAGAGAAGTGCAACCAGCCTTTTACCCACATGCTGATGCACTGAGGTTATTATCTGTGTGGAAGAAGAGAAAGAGATGTGAGACCAGGAGAGAGAGAGCGAGAGAGATGACACGGCAGCCACTCTCACTCGTGGCCTTCAGGACAACACGTCCTTTCAAACGCGCCTTTTCAGTTTCCTGTTACTGACAACAAACTGCCTGAAGATTCCTCTGCTCTTACAACTCTTTCTTCCTTTTTCTTGACAAGGCATTCAACTAATCACACAGGATTGTAAATAAACGCAGATATCAGTCCGTCAAGAGAGACAAAGAAAGAAAGGAGACAAAGATAACATAAGAGATGTGAGGAGGAGAAAGGACGTTCATCAGAGGAGAAGTTTCAAGAGTCGTGAACAAGTGAAAGGAAGAACAAAGAAAAACAAATGTTAGAAAAGTTTGTATGAAATAAGAATAATGAAAACAACAAAATAGAAAGAATAAGAGGAGAAATGAAGATGAGAAGGAGAATGGAAAGAAGACGGGGAGAGAGCAGGAAAAAAAGGTCAATTTTAAAGAATGAAACGGAGAACGAGGCGTAGAGGAGAGTTTAAAATAAGAGACAGAAGGATGGAGGATGAAAAGAATGCTGAGTAGGGGAAGAACTTAAAAAATGAAAATGAAAGAAGGGTTGAGGAATGGCAGAAGAAAGTTAGGAAAAAGGAAGAAAGGAGGGAGGAAACAACAGAAGACTCAAGGAACTGAGCATCCCACAATCCATTGCGAATGATATCGTTTCTTCTTAAAAGTAGCTTTAGTCGTTATCGTGTTTATACTGTTAATATAAGTGTTGTTCTATCTCGTAGTGTGTGTTGTTGAATAGACAACGTTATTAGTACTTTTCCTGTTAGCTATCTAACTAGCTGGCCTGCTAGCTAAACTATCCGTTCGCATACGGCGCCAAGGGGCGGGAAGCATTGCCATGGTAACAGCAAGCTAAATCAGAGACGTCACTGTGACACTATGATCGTGGGTAGTGTAGTTCTTTTCCCCGATATCGTGAATAAACCATTCTGTTCTTGAAGCGAGGTTGATGTTGTGCGAACTTGTGTCTCCTACAGGAGCATTAACCATCGTTTCACACTCAGGTAGCTCGTGGTCAGTCTACCTTGGATGGTTATGACATCATGGCCTAATAATCAAATCCGGAAGAAAGGAGGGAGGAAACAACAGAAGAGGGGTGAAAAATAAAAACAGAGGAAAACAAATAAGAGAACAAAAAGGAAAAAAGGAGGGAAGAAGGAGTAGAAAAGCAAAGAAGAATACAATTCAACAATTAGGGAAGAAAAACGGGAAACTGGGAAAGGCATAAATAGCGCGACTTGAAATGGCAGTCTGAAAAGGACTGATGACGATGAAAGCTAATTTAAAGTGTTTAAAATTGTAAACATTGAGTGGTCAAGTTAAAAGGAGGAGCGCTATCACCGCAGGTGGAAAACAGGGAGGAGGACCCAATTGCAGGAACCAAAAATATTTATTTTAACGAAAAAAAAGGGCAAAACAAAACTTACTTTCAAAAAGTCCAACTTAAAAATCCAAAAGGTAAAACACAGAGAATCACAAGAAGACGACGACCAGACTGACAACTAACGTCCAACAAACAACAATGAACTGACACAGTGGGGAAGAAACACAGAGACTAAATAGACACAGGGGTAATCAACACAGGTGAGACTAGTTACACAGGTGAAGACAATCAGGGCAATCAGACAGGAGGGAAACACACAGAGGCAGAAACAAGACTAGAAACACAAGAACTACAACATGAATCAAGGAACACAAAGGACACAGAACTTATGAATGTAACAGGACACACTAGAACATGAATGACAAAATAAAACTGGAAACACTAAAGACTAAACATGGAAACACCAAGATCAGAAATGACAAAGACAGGTAACACTAAAGACCAAACAAGGAGACATTAACACACAGGGAAACAAGCAACACTAGGGAAAATATGAACTACTACAAGAACTCGAAATCTAAACTCTGAGAAAACACAACTAAACAAGACTAAATCATGACAAGCGGGAGATGTTCACAAGCTTTCCGTCAGACTTATTCATAAATGTGTATGTGTCTTGTGTATGCCGTGTTTCTTGTTATTTCCTGCAGCAGTGCGGGCTTATGAAACAAGCTGAAGCAGAATAACAACATATTAAATATTAAATATCTTTCAATATGAGCAGAGAAGTTCTTTATGGTTGTAAACAGACAGAATGTTAGTCATCTCTAGTTTTCATTGAGACCTTTCTGCTCTTATTCACGTTACGACACACAGAGAACAGACACGTCACGCTATGATACGACACAAACATGAGCAGCACGACAAACTTACCTCTCTTCCCTTCCCACGGTGCGATACAGAAAGAGAAAGACAAAGGACAGTCAAAGAAAGAATAGCAAGTTTAATGTGATGTTGAAATGCTAAAGACAGGGGTCTGCGGGGGTCTGCAGGGGTCTGCGGGGGTCTGCAGGGGTCTGCAGGGGCTGCCAGGCTCCACGTCGGGAACTAGACTTTGAAACATTTGCATCGATGACTTGTTAATGCAAAGAATTGTTTTTTACAGGTTTGGGACACTAAAATGCATCAAAACTAGGGCCGGACAAACTAAATGAGGTCGATTTTTTTCAAGATTAATCGTTAAATTTCAATAGTTAATCGTGATAAATCACGTTTTTAATCCCATGTTTGAAATTCCAATATTTTGCATTTAATACAAAAAATTGTTAGGCTTTTATTTTGAAATTCTGTACTGCCTTAAGCTGAGAGTTCTATACTTGTTGTTAGAACTCAACCCAGCTTTTATTTTGAAATACAGTAAGGCCCTTCTGGTAGAGTGAAGGTTAGGACAGGAAGTTAAGCACAGAAACAGGAAGTGGTTAGAGATCCCAAACTGACGTCAAACAGCTCAAAGGAACGGTAACAAAGGTCAATGTGTGATGTCATAAGGTGGATATGACTTTGGACTCGTCAGCTGAGCTGTCTGAGAGTTTGTTAAAGTGAAATGAGACATTCAAAGATGCAGCAGCGTCCTTCTTTGTTGCATTTTGTGCAGACTTGAGGCCTCGCATATCAATCAATCATTTAATAACAGCAACAGCTGACCCAAGTGCTGTACATGAAACAAAAGAGCGATACAGAAAGCTCACACGCATAAACACAGAATACCAACAATCCATCCATCCTTTTTTCTTCCGCTTATCCGAGGTCCGGTCACGGTGGCAGCAGACTTCCCTCTCCCCAACAATACAATTAGACAATAATAATATATGACATTTAATAGCTAGGACACATTAAAAGTGTGTTTTCAGGCGGGCCTTAAAAGAAGACAGAGGGCCCGGACCTGACTGAGGGAGGAAGGCTGTTCCACAACCGAGGGGCCTCGACTGCAAAGGCTCGGTCGCCTTGAAGTTTATGACACGAACGAGGGACAGCCAGGAGGCTCGTGTTTGAAGATATGAGGCGCCGGGCTGAGGAGATCAGTATTACACGAGGGTGCCAAACCATTTACATGTAGGGCTTTAAAAACAAACAATGCTACAACACGGCTCATATGCTCCGTAATTAGACACATGTAAAGTTAAACTTCTGGAATAAGAGACCTTTTCCTCTTTCTATAGTCTTCATTTGTCAGAGCCAAAGAGGAGAGAATTCTACCTAAAGGAATTTCAACTTGTAGCTCCGCTGCTGTCAGCTGTTTGAAAGACGTCAGTATTTAAAGCCCAGTGTAAAGTGGAGGAAGATAAAAACAAGAAGCTGCTTCCATCTTCACTTTGACCTCTCTGTCATGAAACTCTGACGACACGACAACAAGAGACATCGTGAGAGTGAGAACGTTGATTGGGTGCCGACTGTAAATGAGTAAATAATTATGATCTCTAAATTTAAGCTGTGACAGATTGCGGCTTTGCTCCGACAAAAAAGCCGTTCATTTGCAGAGAAATGTCGATCGAGGCTCGGATCAGAGACTGAGCCGTCGCCATGGTAGGAGGAGAGCGCGGCGTGTTATAAATAACTCAGAAACAGATGCCTGAGCGCCACGCTGCCACTTTGGAGCCGATCACACCGACGCATCCTAACACCTATGATTGATCAGTTTTACACCGTGGCGTGGAAGCTGCAGCGTGCATATGGGCCGTGGGCGTTGTTTTCAGCGTTTCCCCGCCGCAGATGTTAATGCAGCCGTGCCATTCGCCACTTTAGCGAAAGCGCTGCCAACAAAGGCAGAGGAGGAAAACGGACAGTGCTGCTAAAAAGGGATCAAGAATGTTACTGAAATGATCGAGTGACTCCGGGCGTCTTTGTGAGCGTCACGCCAACATAAAAAACAAAGAGTCAGAGAGTTAAACTGTTCTTGTAATAAATCCAACCACAACAAGACGGAGGCTGATGTCAGACGTTTAAAGCAACAGGGAGCTGCTGTCACTCAAAAGTTTGACCAAGTTTACTCTGAAAATGTAGAATTAGATCAGACGATCTCATAAATCCGTTACAGATGACAGTTTGATGAGAGAAAATCCGACATTTGAAGGTCAAAAGGTGAACTGATGTCACATTTATCGTCCCGTGGTGGTTGGGTTTGTTTACCTGCAGAGTGATGCACGTCACACCGATCCACTCCTCGTCAGTTCTGATCTGATTTAAATACATGTGTATTTTTTTCACCTGGCGTTGCATTTCTTATTGTATGTCTCGGCTTCACACACAAACAGGAAGCAGAAACAACTGTCAGGTTTTCAAATTAAATCTTTTGAACTGAAGTGTAAGAATTGTACTTTTTAACATAAAGAAGGAGCTGTTCCATCTCGTCTGAGCGTCGTCATGGAGACGATTTTGTGACGACTTCTTACAGTTCAGTCTCACTGGGATTTCACATCCGAGTACGCTGACCCCAAAGTCCGGTTCACTTGATCAGCGTGAACACAAACGTACCGTACTTGGGTACCGAGCCCGAGTCCGCTTGAAGAGGTGGCACGTTTCATGTGTACTCGTTAAGTAGTTTAACGAAACCGTGCTCAAACAAGGAAGTACACCGCTATGACGAAATTCTAAACCTCTCCTGTTGCTTCCAAAAACGTCTTATCCACGTCTTAAGTAGGAAGATCAGATCTGTCTCATCTTTATTTAAAGCCGCCGTCAATCTCTTTATTGAAGAATGTGATTTACTGCTTGAAATAGCGATTTAATCTGCTGAGCGCCACGTGCTAATTGTGCAAAATTTGGACTGTTAATGACTATTTTCTTACCTTTAGACGAGTGGAGCAGTTTGAATTTAAATTTCTATTTAATCCACAGAGGATTAAGTCGCTAGTAACGTCCGTGTTGGACAGTCATACATGCTCTCCTCACGGTCTTAAAGTGAGATGAACAACAGCACAGCTTCAGGTCGATCTCTTCTCAATCTAAGTGCATGGACAGAGTGAGTGAATACCTCGGAGTGATGCTCCTCGTTCTGCTGCAGGACTTCGATGGAGAGCTCTCCCAACCTCAACATGTCCTCCAGTCTTTTCTCCGGAGCGGCCTGAGCATCCACTGACGGTGCAAACACGGGCAGGAAACATGCAGGAGAGAAATCACAACACGAGAAAGTGAACGCACAAATCTTTTAGTCATGACCTCACTTCCTGTAAACCTCAGCTCAGACTCTTTGTGCAACTGTAAAGAAGCTGCAGATGTCTCAGCGCAGGGAGTGAAGGTATTTCTTTTTTTAGAAAGAACGGAGGACGAGGAGGAAGAGATGCAGCTTTTAAAAGTAGTTCTATTGTGGGCAGGTGTTTACATGTACAAGATGAAACAGTTTAATGTAAGCGAGGTCTGAACACGCTGGACAATGACTCATTCACAGTGGATGTAATGCTCTCTTGTGTACGAGGGATTTCGAGGACTTAAAGATGAATTCTTATATTTTTAAAGCGTATGTATTCTGGGATCCAAATTAGCAATTAGCTGCCTCCATCAGGTGGGTCGTCTTTTTGTTGGACGCTGGTCCAACAAACAGGGCTGTTTTAGAAAGCTGAAGCATTTATGTACCTTTTACTCGTTAAGACCCCAGAATACGTGAGAATAATGAATGACCAGGCTCACAAAATTATGGATTTAATGTACGTGAGTAAGTAAGTAAAGTTTATCAGTCAGAAGAACGTTATGAGATAGGGCCGGGAATCCAATGACTTGGTGCTATGGCATCAAACGCAGGCTCACCACGAGTCTTCAAATGTGTCTGTGGGACGGACAGCAGGTGTGGGGTGTTGGACCTTAGCGAACGGGTTGGTGAATACGGGCAGCAGCAACATTCAAACATCAGGAGACGTCGTCGCAGCTTTAACATCTGCTGCATGTGTGCACGAGTTCTGATCTGACCCACATGAACACAGAGGATTTGATGGGTTTCTTTTGTCACAGAGACATTGACATTGTTAGAAAAGAAAAAAGCCCTATCTGCACTCAAACCAAGGACACTGTGGTCACACTCAACCCTGACCCCTGTCTCTCCTTTATGTGCTGCTCTTTAAAGCAGAGTGACGGTCTGTTACAGTGAGCGCCAGCGTGAATGTTGTGCCTGCAGCAGCAGCAGCAGCAGGTATCACGGTGTTTAGAGAGATCTGAAACATTACACTCTTGTTTTTTAGTACGTGGTTAACAAGTTACAGGTTTCCTCGCAGGTTTATGTATGAGCACATCGAGACTGCACGAGCCAACAGAAGAATCGGACATGCTTACTGCAACATTGAGTGAATCCTTTAAATCTGAACCTCCCACCTTTGATCTGAGCGTACTCCATCAGCTGGCTGTAGTTGATCTTTGCTGCTTTTTCCAGACACCTCTGCACCAGTTTCTTCATCTCCTCTGGAGGAACCGGCGTGGTGATGTCCTTCATCAACACCTGAAACAAAAGGCAAACAGCCAGTTCAAGTTAAAACGCTTGATCTAAATTAGGATAGATAGTTAGCTGCACTTTAATGCAGATATCTGAATAAATCATCACAAGAACACCGTCCTTGGGAGCTGGTATGTCCCGCTGCTTTGTCGGTGGCGTGTGAATGTGTATTAATTAGGATTAGTAACTTCTGATGGTCACTTTACATAGCAGCCTCTACCATCAGTGTGTGAATGTGTAGGTGTGACCTGCGGTGTAAAAGAGCTTTGAGTCGTCAGAAGACTAGAAAAGAAATATACAAGCTCAAGTCCATTCAACATTTACAATGTGTGTGTGTCTATGGGAGGGAGATTTACCATTTAGCATAAGTAGAGTTTAGGTCTACACAAACAAAAACCTCTGCAGTGATTAGCTCACTTTGTATGATAGTTCCTCTTTATTCTGAGAGACGTTCTGGAAGGAGACGTTGCCTTTATTGAAAAAGGGTGCTTTGAGGTTATCATTTATATATTAAAGGCAGGGATGGTCATTTCCTCCAGATCCACTTTTTAAGATGTTGGTGTAAATTGTCTTTAGGTCCTGACAGAAATTAATAACTCATGTGCTCTGAAAAAGGAACAAAGAAAATCCGTCTTCTGTAGCAGTTTTAAGTCTGTAAAAACTTCGACCAACGTCTGCCACAAGGTACCAATCTGATGAACCAATCACACGCCTCCCTGCTCATTCTCTACCTCTTGCGTGCTCTAGCCCACACTCAAAGCACGTCACTGATGACGGAGTTTATACTGTGAGTTTACTTACCGCTGAATGAGACATGAGATGACGTAGTTTCTACACAATGCAAGCGATGAGCTGAGGTCCGCTTCTGGATCAACGGAGCTCGTGCATGTAAGTGAGGGGCGTGGCTTTAGAGGGCGCACAGAGGGGAGGGGGTGGGTGCAGACGGAGCACTGAGGGAATGCTACTTTCAAAATCATGCTAGTTTTCAAAAATAACCAACTCTGCCTTTAAGCTATTAATTTGTTTAAAATGGCAGATATTGATTTGAATGATATTCACTGGTGTATTGGAACTAAGCGAGTTTCTCCATTGGATATCTTCTTTTTCTTTTCTGCTACATTTCTACGAGAACTTTACACTCCACCACGTTTAATCCGACAGCTTTGACCAGCAGAGCTGTCACTTGAATTTGCACACGAGAACATTTGAAGAGTTGAAAGGACATCCTGTTTCATTAGAGATTAAAGGCAGCTGTACCCACAAAGGTGTGTTCTCGGTCATTGTGACTCATTAGACGGGGTCAGGGTGGAGACATGCTCTGATTCATGTTAGGTCACCAACCACAAAAAAAGCTTTGATTTATTCTCTTTAAACCTTACAGGAGACCCCAGAGGACCTCACATTCTTCTTCTTCTTTTTATCTTGTAACATGAGGTCAAATTTGTGCACACAAGACTGAAAACTTCATAATTTTCTGGACCTTGGGAGTTCAATAAGTGAACACTCTGAAAGAGGCCATTATTAAGAAAGGTAGCTTGTACTTTCATTTCATTTAGCTGGAAATACTTGTGAACAGTTTGTGCAGGTAGAGTTTGAAATGCAGAACGTTTCACTCTGAATAAGGGATGAGAATGAAGCCACTGAGGATATGTCAGGAATAAATCGTTTTTCAACCTGTAGCAAAAGTCCACTAATCTAAACCAGGGCTGTAGCTGTCAAGGTCCCAGGAGTTCATGTATCTGAACGCTTCATACCTGGTCAAGAAGACCCAGCAGCCACTCTTTTCTGTCACAACCCTCAGGAACTTTTAATAAGCTGTTATCAATGCACCAAAGAGCATCCTGACTCACTGCTGCACAGTCTGGTGCTGAAGACGGCCCAGTGGATCACTGGATCCCCACCTCCCAACCTGGGAGACATCTGGCCTTTAAACCACTCCCTACACACTTCAGCTACGTTTGAGCGCTCACGTGGAGGGTCCACCTAGTGTTGTAGTACTCGAAATCGGTCTTGGTCTCAAGACCGGTCTCGAGATCACTTTTTGAACGTCTCTGTCTCATCTCAGAATCTGAAGCATTTTGACTCGGTCTTGTCTCGGTCTCAGACTGGGCAGACTCAGACAAATAACTTCAATTCATTCATAGTTTGATTTTACAATTTTACTTAATGAAAATTGTCACCAATTAATCTGATGCTAGTTTATGCTTCATCGACTGCATCAAAATCCCCCAGGTGCTTGAACGAACTACCAAACCAAATCAATCTGCAGAGTCTCTTTGCACCTTTAAGGAAAACACCTACGACCTTCATGATGATGATGACGGTGATATTTAGGATGGTTTCTATGCTGATTAGAATTCTCAAGAACAGCTGTCGATGTTGTGCTCTGCCTCTGGTCACTTCCTGTCAGCACCTCTGGTCACTTCCTGTCAGCACCTGTGGTCACTTCCTGTCAGAACCTGTGTGTCCGATCGGACTTCAAGCTGTTTGTTTGCTCTTCCTGACGTTGTTTCCTCCTCTCTAGTTCCTTGCTTGTGCTGTTCTTACTCCTGATGTTCGTTGCGTTGGATAAAAGTGTCTGCTAAGTGAATTGTAGAATTGGCTTATAGTGTGTAAAACAGAGACGTCAGAGTCTCTTTAGAGCGACCTTCCACATCCTGAAATGTAACGCAGCAGCCTTTGCTAATAACTCTTACTATCATTTAAGTACAATTCCTAAAACATTAAATTCAGGCGTAGAACTTTTCTGTTTTGTGTAAGCAGCAGTGTGGAAACCCGACATGAAGTCTTTACGAACAGATTTAAATTAAAGAAGTATTTAAACATGCTCCTGTACCCGTTCCTGCAGAGACAGCGTTGCCTTCAGGGCCCCATCTGGTCGTCCAAAGGGAAAGCAGTACCTGCAGATGCAAAACGTGGGCGGTCATCACATTTAGAAACAATCTCAAGGACAACTGTGTGAATAAATTAAAAAGGGGGGGACAAGAAGAATAGGAAGATTGAGCCAGCAGTGGAAGGACGTCAGTCAGTCAGCGTCGACAGATGGCAGCTTCCTTTCATCTAATTACACAGATGAAGAAGCTTTTCTCACCTCCAGCTCCATCTGAGAGCGGGCGAGGGGGCGAGGGGGTGAGGGGGTGAGGGGGTGGGGGGGGGCACAAGGTTTCACGTCACTAATTGACAATCGAACACGACTATGAAAACAAAAGCACAGGTCAGACTTTTAATGGACTGAAACCTGCGGGCAGATGTTCTGTCCCCCGTCACTCTGATGCACATCAAGAGGAGTTCATTAAAAAACAATGACAGCGTGACTTTGTTTGAAGAACGGTTTTCACATTTAAACACGGTCAAACGTTTCAAAGCAGAGAAGTCTGAAGACGATATGACGTCACTTTAACAGTAACTCACCTCTCTCTGCACAACATGTCTGCATGTCCTGTTTCAAGCTCTTCTTCTTCTCGCCTTTTTACTGCTGCTACACTTGAATTTCCCCCTCTGAGGATCAATAAACGATCTTGTCTGAATGTTTCTTTATATCTGTTCTTTCACTTTCCTTCTTCCAGTCATGATGCAAACTTAACGAGCTGCTCTTATTGGCTGATTTTACGAGCATATTTAATGACTTAAGAACAAGCACAGCTGCTTTGTTAGTTTAATGTTGTATTCCGATGTCCGCTTAGTGTTTAAGATAATCCGTGAGCTTCATGGTCTGCCTCAGGCGGAGATTGTAGTATCCCTAAACGTGGCTCCGCTTTTGCACAATCTGCTTTTTCTTTTAAAGCCATAAAAGAATGAAATAATCTCCCGACTACTCTGAAACTTTGCACAAACAAACAGAGATATTGAGCTGAGTTTCTGCAGGTGAGATGTGTCAGAGGTATAGATAAGAGTTTAACTGGTTAACATGTGAGGAGGGTTGATGAAAATACAACGTGTGTTAGAAAAGCCTTAGCTTGTAGGCAGGCTAATAAATGACTCGCTTGCCTTGGCATTGCTGACTGTATTACAACCTGAGCGCCCACCTGGTGTGCCGTGGCCTCATTGCATAAAACACCTACTTGTGCTCCTCTCACCTGTCCTCTGTGAGAAGGTTTCTACCTGTATTAACAACTGACTGTACACAGCTGACACCTGAGAAGACAGATACTACACTCTCTTAACTACAGAAACTATCTAAACCTTTTACCCTAAGTCTTGATTTTGTTCCTGTAACAAAACTTGTCATTCTGGGTGTATATTAATGATTTTACATTTGTTTAAATGGCATTTGTGTGAATTTGGGACCCTGCTCCCCTAAAACCCTCTGCACGTCCCTGCTCAGGGGACAAGCCGTTACGTCAAAAAACCACCAAGATGGCAGAAGATGCAGCAGAAAGTTTTTACCCTTATTTCTGTGTTACATGTTATTGGACGTGTGACGACCCCGCCACACCTATAGGTGTTACCGTGTTGGTGGTTTGTCTTTCTGCTGCAGGTTCCGGTCAAGGCGGGGTCGTAATCGGGGGATGAGCTACACCTGAGCCGGGTGTAGTCATCGTCCATATACCCTTCCTCTCCAGACAGACGTTCACTCTCCTCTTGTTCTCACATCCTGGTTGAACATCGCGACGAGGCCGTTTTGGTTTCACAATTTATTTCATTATGTTGTAAATAAATGTTGTGTTATTTTAGTATACCTCGTCTTCCACTCCTACTTTTGTTGCAGCCTGAGAGCGGCGTTGTAACAGACATATTCATAGTATATTCAAAAAAAGAGTAAAAAACAAACACACTAGGGAGCAGAAAAGAGTTTGAAGCAGCTTAAGTACGATAACGGAGATCACACCGCCGCTCTAAAATATCATAACCCCCACCCATGCATTGGCACTGATAGTTTCCTGCTGCGTTCACACATCGGTGTCATGACCTCGTGCAGAAATGTCTCTGGGGTCTGACAGAAAAAACCTGGATAAAGTCGGAGTAAAAGAATTGGGTGACATTTCCAGGAGTTTGCACACGTGTGAACAGGGCTTTGATCTGAAAGTAGAGTTATCATTATGATGTTATCGCACTGTTCTCGTGTCCACGTACTTCTGGACATGTGGTGTATATTCAGGGTCCTAATAGCCACGCGTGGGTTACGTTCACGTCACCAAAGTAAACAATAAAGACTCACTACAGTACGTCTAAAATCCTGAAGGGACTCGAGTGTTTGTGGGTAAAAGCAAACAGTGATTAAGTCGTCTTTAGCTAAGCTTCTTCCTCTGTGACAATGAGTGATAGTCTTGAGAGCAGCTGTAGCTCGAGTTTACGACCTTTAATGAATGTTTAGTGTTTAAATTCCGCTTTAATCTCAACTAAACTGTGGAAATCCTCCCCTTGTCCTGTGCCACATTAGCATAATCCCAGCATTGTCCCTCCATTGTTTACCAGCATTAGCCTCTTGTTGAGGTGAGTTTGTAATGACTCCCGCTGATCGACCCCCACATCCCCCCATCGCTCGGCCTCTCCCCTCCTCTCTGGGGCCAGATGGAGGGCCCCTCTCAGGCGTGAAGGGCTTAAAGAGGTGGGCTGGGGGACAGTTAATGGCACAGGTCCATTCAGACAAGTGTTGCTCAAGGTCTCGGGGCTGTCGCTTTCACACCGCGCTCACAATGTGTTCACACGGCAGCGGCGACTGCGGCGGCGCTGAATAGCAGCACGCAGATGCAGGGAGGTCTCATCAGCCCCCGTCAGCACAAGTCCTGCACCTGTTGTGTGCTGCTTCAGGGCTAAAAATACCAGGAATTAAAGGAGCATACCGCTGCTTTCCACAGGTTTGGGTGTTCTTTCTTTGAATCGGCCAAGCGTTAAAGAAATCGCTTCACAGCCAAGCATTAAAAAACGCTGATGTGTGATGGAGGTTAATCCTGATATTTCCTACTGTTCCAATCAGTAGAAAAGAAAGAAAGAAAGAAATGTAATCTAAACAAATTAAAAACACATTTTCCTCTTCGTCCTTTAGGGATAGAATCTTTTTGACGAGACATTAGATAAATAAACTTTCTGCAGTGTACCTGCAAACATGTCAGAAAAGGATCTGTAATGACAGCATCAAAGCTTCTACTAGAGAGGTTCGGATCTCTAAAACTGCACAAATAATACTCTAACTATATGCATGCATAGAAAGACCTGGTGCAAAGTATGTTTTCTGTAATGCTTATCAAGCTCCTGGACGTCTTGTTATGGATATCAGTAGAGGTTGTTAAGTTCTGTGTTTCTGACGAGGAGATGTTTCTTACCTGAAATGTGTGATCTGGTTCTCCAGCAGAGCCATGAGGCGGCTCTTGATGGCCTCGAAGTGATCTTTCTCCTCCACCGTCACCGTCCCCATCCCATCAGGCCTGACCGGACACAGAAAACACACACGTGAAGGAGTTGTCTTTAAGTTGTTCAGATTTCAAGCAGTTCTCATTCACTGCTCATATTTAAATTCCAGGAGGCATTTAATGCATGAAGAAGACGCTTCAGACTTTGAGCTAACTGCAACATATACACTCAGAGCAGCTGCTGATGACTGATTATTGCTTCATGGAGACTTTTTTTTTTTAAAGAGGACATATTATCCCCCTTTTCCACCTTTTCAAACAGTCCCCTGTGGTCTAAATGAAACATCTGTGCTGTGCTTTGGTCAAAATATAACATGAATCAAGCACCAGAGGAGGTTTGTGACACTGTAGAAACCAGCTCTCTCAGAACGCTCCGTTTTGGTGTGTGTGTCTCTTTAAATGCAACGACCCCCCCTGAGTTTTCCCAGTAGACATCACTCCTTTGTTAGCGAAAATAAAAATGGCCGACCTGCTCAAAAGTTTTGCTCTAGGCTGGGGGTGGAGTCCATGGGTGGAGATACCAGGGGA
The DNA here is from genome assembly GCA_020745685.1 of Tautogolabrus adspersus. Classification (NCBI taxonomy): domain Eukaryota; kingdom Metazoa; phylum Chordata; class Actinopteri; order Labriformes; family Labridae; genus Tautogolabrus; species Tautogolabrus adspersus. The sequence goes on along the minus strand of CM036539.1, from coordinate 31,456,681 downwards.
GGGGAGGGGATTTATTTACTAGAATCCCACTGTGACATCACAAGGAGAGCACATTTGAAACATTTTTCTCTGTGTTGTAAGACTTATGCAGACCACAAACAAAGGACTGGATGGGTTTATTTCACATTCTGTGGGTCAGTAGACACTCAGGTTACCCACACATAGCTTCAATAACACTGTCAAAGTGGATTTTTCAGAACATGTCCCCTTTAAGTATAAATCGTAGGTATTACTCCTTAGAGAGGAATTTTACTTTGTTCTGCTGTCCTCAAAACGTACAAACTGAAAACATCGTGGAACGTAAAGCTTGAACACGAGAGTGACGAGTTGTCCTGCAGAATATATCAACGTTTTAATGACCTTTAATATGAAACGTGTGCAGAAGGTGTCGAGGTGTGTTGATTGACAGTAGATAGAAACATATAAATGTATCCTATAGTAGGTACGCCTTGATGACATTTATTTGATGCATTTATTATTTTACTGTTTTCTTGTAAAAGTCGGGTTCTCTCTCCTGTGTAGGAAAATAAAAAGCCTTTTCCTCTATTTAAGAATTTTCATTTAAATATTGAAATCTTTGAATGCTTTTGACATGTGAGCACAGAAACTCTTTCTCTCTATGAAGACGTCCTCCTTATAAAAGGTCCCACAGACATGTGGAGGGGATCTTCATTTGTTTCTTCACGTAAAGAGGAACATGGCGTGAAGCTTTAGAAAACAGCTCAGTCTGCTCCTCTGCGCTCGCTCTGACAAGTTTCAGCGGCTTGTTTTCACCAAACTAAACTGATAAAGCAGCCAAACTCTCCACACTGACCCCAGAGTCAACCAATCAAACGGAGAGCTGCTCAGACTCCTCGTCCTCCTCCTCCACGACTCACGCGGCCAGCCGGCAGGAGGACAGTCAACAAAAGAGAAAACTGTTAGTTGAGCTCTTCATTAATGTCTGTAAAGCTTTCATTCCCTCCTTGCCTTCGTCTGAATAGGCACTCTGGCAAAAAAGGGGAAAAAATGCAATCAGCACCCAGAGCGACCAGCCTTGACTTTTCTCGGCTTTCTGTGCGCGGCTGAAAGAGAAAAGCACCCTCTCCAAACGGCACTCGCGGTCGCTCGAGGGAAGGAGCGAGGAGGTTGTCTGTTAATGAGTTGTTCTTATAAAAAGCCTTCGCTGGTTCAGCAACTCCGCCGAGCTCCTCCTCATGGCGTGTTTCTGACTCTCCAAAGTCGAGAAATACAACAAAAATAAAATAAACGTGACAAGAGAAAAAAAACGCAGCAGATAGAGAGGGAGGGAAGGAGACGAGGATGCTAAGCGGCCGCTGATTAGCCTCCAGTGATTTTTAATTATGGAAATAATCATCTTCTTCCATCAGCGAGGTTTAAACACTTTGAATACAGGACTTTTTTTTTAGGGCAAACCAAAAAGTGCACCGATGGAAGTATAAGACAAAACTGACGAGAGTCTCTGAAGGATTCAAATGAAATATAATTCGAACCAAAATGTTAAATAAGAAAAAAAAAAGAAGACTGAAGAAACAAGACCCCTACCCCTTTGTCACATTTCTTCTATTAGCTTATAAATCATTCCAATAAATGCTCACAGTTATTTACAACAAACACAAACAGTTTGTTTGCACCTCTTCAAACGCTCGGACAGAAAGTGTGGAACGGGCTTTTCAGGTCTTCTGCAGCCTCAGCCGTCAATCTGTTGCAGAGTGACGTGAAAACTCGCAGAGCTGGTGACCTAAAACGATTAAATCTAAAATGAAAGACCTGGAAGCAGAGTCTACAGGATGTCGATGTTTTTAGCTCGACTGACTCCCAGATTTGACTCATGGATGGTTTTCTCTTAATGCACATGTTAGTGTTCTGTAAATTGTACTTTTCCTCGGCGATGGTCTCCTTTGAAAAAAGAGGTTTTTAATCTAGATGGGAGCACCCTGGTTAAATAAAGGATCAGATCAAAGTCATCCTTTGTCCAAGGATTTGAAGTTGCTGCCGTCAGGCCGCATATTCAGCCTGCAGGACGAAGACACGGAGGATCTCATTTGTCCCTGCTGCCATCACCTTTTTAAATGACTAATCGTGCTGCTTCCATCTGATTCCTGTCTACTGTATTTATTTATTGTCCATCCTTATGCTGATTGTGGGCTGTTTGTATGTGTTTACTGCTGACTGCAAAACAAATATCCCTCTCGCAGGGATGATAGACAACCTTGAAAATAAATAGAAAATAAAGAAATAACAGTCCCAGTGTATTTACAATCCTAAAAATATTACAATAAATATCAAAAAGTCTTCCATTCAAACGAAACAAAATGACCTCCATACAGATATTTATCGATGCAGCGCTCCTCTTTTCTGTGCAGTAAGATTAGAAGAACCTTTGTTTGTCCCACCATGCAGAGGTGTAAAGTGTCGAGAGCGAGGACGGACAAACAAAGAGTAAACAGTGCACACTTAGTCAAAAATAAAGAAAGTCGATCAGAGCTGCAGTTGTTACAAATGAGGTCTGAACATGAGTGGACGTAAAGTTGAACATGCACAGAAGGATCAGAGGATGTTATCATAGGATTATTATCTGATTTAACCAGGAGGAAGTGAGAGGCCAAGAGGGGCAGCAGCACACAGAGTCAACATGTCCGGAGTCACAGAGCAGAAAGTCATCAGTCAAAGCATCGTCCTCCAACACCTTCAATCTAAAAAGATTGAAAGAGACCAGCTCCCCCAGACACAGATCCTCCTGCAGGAGAGTCCAGGCCGCCGGAGCAGCGAACCTGAAACTGCTTTTCCCCGTTTCAAGACGCACTTTGGGAACAGATAACAACAATAAGTCAGAGCAGAGACTGATAATAATGAGAGGATGGAATCAAATAAAATCATGAGGATGAAAATGTTTCTGAAGGACGTGACATGAAGTGACCTTAATGTAAAACGACAGGAAATATAAAACACCTCGACGTGTGGCTCCAGTACACAAAGATCAAAAAGAGACAATATTAAAGTCATGAAATGTGTTTATTTACAGGAAGTCGTCTCAAAATAAAGAAAAGACATGAAATATCCTGTTAACAATCTCAAACAGGATATTATAGAACACAGTGATAAAGACGTCAAATATAAATAAATAATGAAACAGGGGTGCCTGTGGCGCAGTGGTTAGTGCACGTCCAAGCAAGCAGCCCGGGTTCAAACCCGCCCTGTGTCTCCCTACCCGCATGTCATTCCCCACTCTCTCTCTCTTCTTGATTTCTGACTCTATCCTCGGTCCTGTCTCTAAACGAAAGCATATAAAGCTCAAAAATAAATCTTAACAAAATAAAAAACTAAATGTTGAAGATGAGAGTAATCCAGCGCACACCGGGATTGTTCAGAGAGACTTCCTCAGGTTCTTTCTCCGCTGTGCGATACGTGTCGTCGCTCCCGCGTTTTATTACATTCAGCGTTAAAGTCTGAAGCGTGGTGGAGTGAGCCGGATCACTCTGGTTATTACAGGTTTCTGTTCCTGCTCTCGCTGCAGCTCAGATCAGTAGAAGGGCTGTGCCCATCGATCCTCAAAACTCATGACGAGTTAGACAGAATTAAAAACAACAAACTTTTCTTTCATAGAAAAATAAGAATAACGACAACAAAACTGCATGAACTATAAACTCATAAACATGAAGCTTGAAGGTTTAAAATAAGATGGAAACATTCAGGTTGGGATCAAATATACTGACTGACGTACCTAAACAAACAATGTTATTTAACCTTTTGATAAATGTAACGCACCACATGCTCTGACAGAAATCTGTGGCACAGGTTGGTGTGGTGAAGGTTGGTATTAAAAGGTGGTTTAGGGGGGCTGGGGGCTGGGGGGTGCAGGAAGACAACAGAAAGCACTCGATGATTGTGTGAGGACATCGGCGCCTCTTCAGCTCCTCTCAGCTCCGTTTGTTGTGTAACGAGAGGCAGCTTTCTCTGCACAACAGCACTTGTTAGCACAACTTCTAAACCCTGTTGTTCCTCCAAATCTGCCAATTCATTACCGACTCCCCCCACCACTCACCTCCACCCAATCACACCCCCCTCTCCACCTCCCACAGCCCCTATTTAAGCAGCACCAGTTAATCCTGCGGGAATATAAAGCAGCCGAGTCATCGGGAGGAGGAGCAAGTGTAGAGGACAGAAACGTTGCATTCATGTCGGAGCGGCTGAGGAGGGCCTCGCTGAGCTCCCAGCCCCAGAATGAGGGTCTGACTCTGGTCAGAGTGAGGCCCCTGGTGGGGGCAGAGACGTAGGGACGAGGAGATGTAGGAATGAGGAGATGGAGGGAGGACGGCCTCAGGCTCCAAGCCCTCACAGTTGATGCCAGCTGTCCTGTAATCCTAGTCATTCATCTTCCTCTAACAAGCGTCCGTCGCTCGTTTCCGTGAGCAGCGAGGTGACAGAAAATAAAACTGTGGGTAAAATTGGGTAATTTCCTGTTTTTAAATACCAGAAGCTGCAGACAAACTCCTGCACATTGTCTAAATTACACAAACACGGTGCAGAATTGTGTTTGAAATTATTTTAAATGAGGACAGTGATCTCCCTCTCTCTCTCACGGCAGCTTTGATTTAAAAACAAGATTCAAGAACGTTTTTTTTTATCTTAGATCGATCAAAAACAGTTAAATGTTTTGACAACCTTATCCTCTGTTATGTGCAGGTCTACTAAGACAGGGGTTCCCAAAGTGGGGGTCAGGACCCCCCGGAGAGTCGCGAGCCACCAAGAAGGGGGCGGGGGGGTTTAGTTTTTTAAACTAAAAAGTTAACTCGACACAACATCAAAGAGTAAATTCCTGTAACCTTGGATTTCAAATTGTGAAATGAGGTCTATCTATTTACATTTGAATGAAGTAAAGGAGGACCTACACAAAGTTTCCCACAGGACCTTGATGTGTTTGACATTTAGGACTGTGAAGTGTTGAAGAAAAAGCTGATTTTGATTCAGATTCACCAACTCTGTTCATAGCTGACTCGATAATGACATTCCCGGGCCTTTAAATCATTTTTACAAAGCCTGACTGGACAAGTTAATTTCAGTGAAAAGGGTAGCTCTGACTTTTTGAGTTTGTACTTCGCTTTATGAAGGTCATTCCAGGACGAAGAAATGAGCACAAAAGCAGAGAAAATGTATTTTTCGTGGGGTGAAGGTGGTCACTTAATCAGATTTTTGTGCTGGAAGTTGAAATATTTTTCTCTGATCGTCACAGAGAGAGCCTTCAGACGATACGCCAAGCTCATATCTTCCCCTAAATGTCACTCACACCCTCCACTTCTTCTGAACCCAGATACAGCAGGAAACCAATCGGACGAGGAATAAGTTGGCCGGCAGCCAGACATAAACACAACCCGGTGTAATGTTTGGTTTGGTAGCTCTTCCCTCTGTGCCATTAAACGCAGTCAGATGTGCGTTCATGCTTGGGCTCACACGGGGGAGCGGGGAGCGATGCGACAGCTTGTCGGGGTTCAGACACATTGTTGCTGCTAAATGAAGCGAGCGCGTTGGAGGCGAGGCTGCTGTCAGCGCCGCTGAGGGGCTGAGGGGGCAAGGAGGGAGTAGGAGGAAGGAGGGGGGGGGGGGACTCAGGTTTGTGTGTTTACACTCGATGTGGCTCAAGTGTAAACGATAAGTACCATATCCGCCTGCGGGATCCAGCAGATCCTCCGCCTGTTTGGTTCTGATGTCAGTTGACAGGAGTCGTCACGAGTGGAGCTCACAGAGCGGCGTGGCAGGGTACCGGGGGTGGACGCCACTTCACCTTAAGAGGTGTGGAGAGGAGATGAAGCTGAGTGGCAGGTGATCATGTGTGTCACCTTCCTCCTCTGTGTGAAGGGCGGGGGGAGGTAAAAGCTCTTGTCACATTCAGTGTCAGGATGGTGCAGACGGCTCGGCAAGGAGGAGATCCGACGTGACAGGTGAGAGGGAGGCGAGCAGACCCCCCCAGGCTCTGGTAATGCTCCTTTAACCCCGATCTCAGTTCAAACGCACCTATCTGATCGGACCACACAGACCAGCACAAGACTGTCACACCTGCTCAGGTGGAGCTGCTTCATCACATCGTGCATCTCTAAAAAACTCACGATAAACACAGCAGGCCTCGATGATCACATTCACACGCATCGCGTCCCGATTGACTCATTCACAGTTTAATTCACCTGTGTTTAAACTTCAGAGTAGTTCTAAGGTCACTTGAGATGCTTTCAGACGTTTGAGTCACGCAGTTACAATCAGGAGGAATAAAAAAAGACGCAGCCATGAGAGAGACAGCTGTTCTGTTTCTTTTTAAAATCTGGATAAACTACTTTTAAATCACCGTAGGGACATCGATTGCATGGTCACATCTCACTCTGAAATGTTTCTTAAAGCGCTTTCACACTTGCATAAACTCCGTATATTTCCAGGAGGAGCTGTCCGCGTGAACGCAATTGGACTGCCAGACTCCTGGTATTTTTTTTTGCATTTAGTCCGAGTGAGCTGATGTGAGAACGCAGCAGGATATTCTCCGGAGAATTCAGCTCGACCAATAGGAGGGGGAGTGGTGTTTATATCCTGTGACTGCTGCACGGTGAATAAAGTGTATGCATGCGACCACTAAGATCTCCGTGCGTGTACTTAAACGGCTGCATTACGTTTTCTGTTTGTCAGTATGTTGTTCTCCGTTTTTTTGTTGATATTGTGATTCTGTTGAACTACACGTAGCATTAATATTAAGGCAAATATTCTAATTATAGCATCGTGTAGAGGACTCTGTTGCTCCGTCCGCTTTTTGAACACTGAAAATCTCAGGATGAAAAAGAAATGAAAGCACACTCTTCTTCGAAGCTGTGATAAAAAATCAAAGCTTTAAGAAGAAGAATGCTGCCTTGAAGAAGTTCTAACACCCTCGTTATTTATGAAATAACATTAGACAGCTAATATTTACATCTTTAATGAAGCTCTGAAAGGTTTTCTTGAAGTCTGACTCGAGTGTTTCTAGAGAAAAGCACAGTCTGAGTTGATATCGCCTTGAAGTATTATTCAAGTACTCTCCTGTTGAGCACTCTGTGGTGTCGCTTTATGTCCTCTCTGCCTCCTGACGTCGTCTTCCATCTTCGAGCAGCCCTCCAGGGGAAAACTTGAGTTCTGTAATTAAGTTGTTTTTTTTCTCCACCTCCGAGGCTGCCAGGCATCCAAAAACCTCTTTTTCCCATCCACACCCACTCAGGCGGCTCCGGCAGCCCTGAATGGGCATCAATTATTCAAATTAGAGCTTCAACTGACAAAAAGCCAATTCCAGTAAACCCCCCCCCCCCTCCGAATTTATAACTAGCGATTTGCTAGAGAAGCTAATCATTACGCTTTCTAATTGACTAAATGGGCTGACAAAGAGAGACAGCACAGATATCTGTAATTACCAGGCGGGGAGTCAAGCAGGGGCTGCTGGGAGTGAAGAGGACGACTGAACTGCTGGAGCGACGCTGATGACAACAAGTGGCTAAAAGACGACGGCTGCTGCTCACATGTAGCCCGTGTATTGGCCGTCAGTGAAGGACTGAAGGTGAGCAAAGATGAAGTGCCCTAAAGAGACTGTTCGCTCTCTGGAAAATCTGTTGTTTTAATAAGTCCTCATTAAAAATAAGTTCATGATCAAATAGTGAAACCTTCAAGAAAATGTAGGAATATAAGCTTTTTCTGAATTCTTGTCGACCGTAGTTTTTTTTTAAACCTTTCCTTCTTTAGACAAGGACAAGAAGATCTCTCATAGGGCTTTTTAGCCTTGCAGAAAACTCCGGAAAAACTCCAAATATTTCCAGGAGGAGTTGCATGTGTGAACGCAGCAGGATATACTCCGAAGAATTCACCTCAAGCAAGTGGGAGGGGGAGTTGCGTTTATATCCTGTGACTGCTGCATGGTGCATAGAGTGTCTGCATCGCTACGATACGACGTAATTAAACTGCTGCATTATGTTTTCTGTTCGTCAGTATGTTGTTCTCTGCTCTTTTGTTGATGTTGTCATTCTGTTGAACTACACTTTTTTACATCACGTCTTACCTTAGTAGACCCTCTGCCCCCCCTCCTGTCTGACAGGGATAGTCTCTGGCTGGGATGTGCATATGTGAACAGCCAGGTCAGGAGAATATCCGCAGCAGTCCTCTTGAAAATATCTAGATATTTTCAGGAATGCATTTGTGAAAACGGCTTCAGTGTCTTCTCTGCACAGATAAAGTAACACCTGTTATCACTGGCCCACAACCAAGAAGAGCTTCAACATCTGAGCTCCACATCTGTCGTTCTCACCAGCTCCCCTGTGAGTTTATAACGAGACAAGTGTCGGTCGCTGTACCTGTTTCCGTGGACGTGGGAGGCGCAGAAGGCGTAGCTGTAGTGCAGCAGCGTGGGGTCGACCAGCGCGTTGTTCTCCGAGTAATCCATCAGGTCCTTCAGGTAGCTCAGGTGGCGGTGGCAGCCTCGGACGCCGTATCGAGCGCAGTACTCGTCGAGGACGAACACCTGACCGGGACTTAACCAACCCTGAGGAGAAACAACACACAGAAATACGCTTTGAGACTCAAGGTTTCACAAAACAAGACCAACGTCAGCTTCAGAGAACGCACAGATGTCAAAGTGTCGGACAAATTTATCATGGAACAAACGTTTGAAACTACCAGCTGGTCAGATCATTTCATTAGACCCTCCCTAACTTTTAAGCTGGCCTCAGAATTACTTCATTTTTCCTGCTATTGATGACACATTTCACCCGGTTACGGCCACAACTTTCCTGGTTTTACGGTCTAAGTGAGTGACATGCCCCCTGCACACAGAGGATGATTTTTCAGTGATATTAATGGTCTTGGTCTTGACTCAGTCTCGATCCCTAAATGTCTTGGTCTTGTCTCTGTCTTGCAGCACTCTGGTCTCGAGTATGTCTTGGGCTCGGTAAGTGCGGTCTTGACTACAACACTAGGTCAGGAGATTTTGATCCAGGCTTTTCAGATTTCAGATTGGGGGCGAGAGGAGTTTTGATAAAGAGTGACACTCTGAGCGATATCTCGACTGTGACAGCGGTAAAGAAACAAGACATTTAGACGGACAACTCAGCTGATTGATGAAGTTGACAAACTCCCCTGACTGCTGAAGATGTCCCTCACGGTTTCTAAGGAGGGCCTGAACCAACGTCATGGTGAAGGTTAAACCGTCAACTATTAATACTCTGCTACAGTTTGAAAAAACCCAACAAGACAAAGAGAAAAGGGAAGGTGTGGAGCGACGGAAACATCCTGAGACGCTCATTAGCTCATTCATCCTGCGTGTAATCACTAAATTAGGCATGAAACTTACATCGCTAATTAAGATTCCTCACGGAAGGAACATTAACAAATTAGCACCTCCGTCGAGCTGTGACACACACACACACACACACACACACACACACACACACACACACACACACACACACACACACACACACACACACACACACACACACACACACACACACACACACACACACACACACACACACACACACACACACACACACACACACACACACACACACACACACACACACACACACACACACACACACACACACACACACACGCTGTTTTTCTAGCAGGTTATTTGTATTAAAATTTGACCGTTTCTGCAAGGAACTTTAGATTTTAGTTAAATCTGTAACGATTTCCCCGTTAGGGGTCACAGGGGGCTGGAGCCAATCCCAGCTGTCATTGGGCGAGAGGCGGGGTTACACCCTGGACCTGTTGCCAGTAAATCACAGAGCTGACATATAGAGACAGACAACCAGCCACACCTACGGACAATTTAGAGTCACCAGTTAACCTAACGAGCATGTCTTTGGACTGTGGGAGGAAGCCGGAGTACCCGGAGAGAACCCACGCATGCACGGGAGAACATGCAAACTCCACACAGAGAGGATCCTGTCAGACGGGGATTTGAACCAGGAACCTCCTCGCTGTGAGGAGACAGCACTAACCACTGCACCACTGTGATAAAATATATACCAGATAAAATGTCAGCCGTTTTTTAATAACTGGGCTTTAAATGTATTTATTATTTTACACTTTTCTGCATTATAAGAAGGTTGACGGTTCTGCAAAACCCTTTGTGACGTTGTAACATAGCCTGTATACAAACATGGACGTAGTCTCAGTGATGTCACCCCGACTTTTGAAGCCCATCAGTTGTGGTCTCCATATTGGAAATGCTGTCTCAATCTAACTTTCAGTCAACCAAGGAACAGGCTAAGAGTTTGAGCTGAGACCGGCTGACAAACAGCTGCACGCCAACCTGTCAATCAGATCAGCCACGCCCCTTTTTTATGACTAACTCTTAGGGAACTTCACACAGAGATGCATCGCTAGAAAAGAATGGTCTTCCTCTGGTACAGCGCGCTTGCCAGGTGCTCTTCTCTGCTGCGCAAAGTGTTTTTCTAACGTTTTTGGGGCGCGCATAAAATCGAAAAATGTTAAACTTTTCAACTCAAGTTGCGGAGTCGCAGCACTCGTCAATCAGCAGACAATCAAATCATTATAAACACTTCCTGTAGGTGCAGGGCGATTCAAAAAGAGCAGCCAGAAAAGGATGATATGACCACACTCTTACTAAATGCCAGAAAGACGTTTACTACATCTAAACGTTTGAAACAGAGGCCTTCCTCAGGTGATAGAAAACTATCGAAAGATAAACGTTAGTTTAAACTCTGCGACATGATGGGGACTGTGGTCTTCATGTTAGTTCGATGCACAGGTTGGAGGTTAACAGTCATTATGTAGATAAAAAAAAAAGAGATTTTTTCATTTTGACGATGGAGGGAAAGACAGGGACGTTTATCCGTCATGTCTGAGGGATGCTTTTTGAATATCTTCTGCATCAAAGACCGTTTCAGGACTCAAACATTATTTTTCAGTATTTTATTTAGACTCTGGTAAACATGCTGCTTTCTGTCGGGGTTAACTGGACCTGGCAGATTCCTCGTCTGTAGGCCTTTTAGTGTCTCCCCCTCTTCCTCCCCTCTCACCCTCTCACCCCTTCCCTCCAGTCTTTAGTTTGTTTGTCGATTTCTCGACTTTCTTCTTTCGTTTTTCAGTCCGTCTATGAGCTCGAGCTATTAATATCACACCACAGAGAGAGAGAGAGAGAGAGAGAGGGGCTGTCAACGGGCGTGAAGCGACAAGATGTTCCTCTGTGACAAACAGATGGCGAACTCCAGTCTTGGCGATGACCGCTCAATTAGCTGCTAACGAGCCGACTGCCTCGTTTGCTCTGTCAGCCGTTGCTGCTCGTCTCCGTTTCCCAGCGCCAGCGTCCGTCGCCTTTCTCCGAAAAAAGACATGACCCCCCTAAAAGTGAAAGCAGCGTGTGGCTCTGAATCTGAGACCACACCGGCTCGTTGCTCCCCACACGAAGCCTGACAGGAAGCTGACGGAGGAAAACGAAGGGGCTCTTCGGGTCGTGGCCTCAGGGTGCTGCAACATTTTTGGCTCCTGAAATAAATCTTTGGTCCAAAAATTGTGGCGACCTCCAACAGTCGGAGAGATGAGACATTATTACATGACGTGCACTGAACTGCTTTTTCTATTTTAAAGAGCACAGACGCATCATTTTTATTAAACTAAATTATAAAAACATCATCAGTGAGACATTCGAAAGTTTGTTTGCAGTTAAATGAACAGTTTTGGGATTCAAACCTTCGAGTTGAGGAACTTTGTGTAAATAACTTCAATAAGTTCTGAATTCTGCAGATCTTTTTTATACCATTAATCATTAAAATAGCAGAGATACGTTTTTTTTAACACACCTTAATTAAAAGCATAACATATCGGTCTCAGTTTTTGTTACAGAGAATTGCAAAACTATTTTTTTTTTCTATCACCTGACTGCTCGATGCTGAATAGTTTGATGTTAAGCAGGGAATCAAAGCATTTATCAAAAACGGATGAAAAACAAATATTGTCAAATGTCATCACATTTCTCTCGAGGTCAGCGTTTGTCTCTCCATGTGAAGCCTCTCTCTTCTTCTGCAGAATGCACTAATTAGCACAAATGTAGCTCACGCTTTATATTTAGAGAAGCGCAGGAACCAAGCCGTGTGGATGCATAGAGCTGGCTGATTATTGAACCGGCTATGAATGCTCTGCAGGAAGTTAATTGAGGGCAGCACGCTCAGGCAACATGACTTACAAAAGTGAACGTGGAGACTGAAAATAAAGATGTCATGAGATGTTTTAAAGGTAAAAATGGAAGAAATGGAGAGTAGTCAGGAAACTATGTAGGGCAGATTCACGTCACAGTTGTTGGGATTAAAACGATGGTGGAGAGGTAAATGTCGGTCTTCAGATATTTTGCAGTTCAATGCTCATTCTCTATGATCTTATGACCCTTCTCCTTCTGCTTCACCAATCAGCGGTTTAAGGAGGGTGAGGGGTCCCCCGGACAACAAGCTGCCAGTGATCGATAAAACTCACCGGCTTACAACCAAGCTTCGCCCGGCCCTTTCTAAAGACATCTGTTTTAGATTTCGATGGGAGATTCCATAGTTGATAGAAGATGTCCGGCTGACTTTTGGAGCCTCTGACGTGAAGACTTTGAGAATATTTTGTTTGATTTGACTTCAACAATGATGATACAAACTCAAACCAGACTTTAACTAATCCATTCATACACATTCATACGCCGCCGACAAAGCAGCAGGAGCAATTCGGGTTTATGTGTCTTGCCCAAGGACACATCGACATGTTGCTGCTGGAGCTGGGGATCGAACCCAAAACCTTCCGGTTGAGAAACAACCGACTCTACCAACTGAGCCACAGAAGCCCTAAACATGGGGCTCCACAGATTTCAAATTGTATTTATGAAACATGTTCAGTATTTCAATGTCCTGTTTGGTTGGGGGAACCCAGAGGACAGCAGGGCGTGCACTCGGCCGAAGCCAAGACAATGAAACGATAGCCAATAGGGAAGTAAGCTGACAATCAATTTTGACTCCCTCTTCACCAAACTGTGGCAAACAAGTGGGCGATCAGGGTTTACTCTGAAGTCACATTTGACCTTGAGATATTTTTAGTTTCAGTTTAGAGTCAGGACTGGTTGTTGGTGAATGAATCTGTTAGTGTGTGTTGGGCGCTTTTGGTCATATTGTTGCTCTCCAAACTCTATGGAAACAAAACTGTTTAACCTTGTGCTGAAGCCAACAATCTATAGCATCTAGATACAAATTAGCGTCAAAGAAGAGTCCACAATAGTTTCTTTGCAAGGCTACGATGCAAACAATCGCAGTCGTTAAGATCCAAATTGCAATAATGCATAGTGGAACTTCCAGGGAGGTTAAATTCGGGCTTTGGGAAAGGGTCCAAGTGTACCGAAGACGTAGAGGGGGTAGACTTTAAACAGAAGTGCAAGCGTAATCCAGATTGGTGGAAATGTTGTGTTTCTGTTCACTTCATGAGTTATGAATACTGCTTTTCTTTCTTTCTTTGTTCCCGTCTTCTTGTGTGAAGTTGTAATTACTCTTGAGTTCTGCTACAAGAATTAAAGAATTAACTTTGTTATGGTTTGGGATTAAGTTTATTCAAGTTTCTTCCAGTGTTACCACCTACTTGGACTCATTAGAAAACCATTTGAGCTGGACCTCAATGCTCCAGCAGCAGCTTCACCGGAGGTTTTAACCCTTTAATCGTCAGTGAGAACCACACTGGTCCTGTTAGCAGGACTCTGGGCCTCAGCTACAAACCAAATCTCTGCCTAATTACTGTTGTTGTTGTTGGGTTCAACTCTTTGTGAATAAAATATGACCCCGGCTATGACATGAATCCAAACCACTTCTCAACAGATGTCCCCCACGCCGAGGCACTGGCCTTTTCTCAGAGTGTTTGGTGAAAAGGGGCTCAGGCTGGAACACAAAGCCCTTGAGTTTTTCACAAAAGGCTGAGGAGAGGGAGCTGGAGGGGCGGTGTGAATGGATCGGTCTAATTGCAGAGCTGGAAGGAGTCCTGGTGAGGCAGGTAGAGAAATGAAAGAAGCACAGATGTCACTACGAGTGAATATCTCCTCGATCTGCTGCTTTTAGGACACGAGAACACAAGGCAACACATGAGTGACCTGACTGCTCAAAATCCGTCCTAGTTTATGTGTCGTGAGTTTGAGTCTCTGATAATGATCAAAACTCTGTGAAATTGGCCTTTTCCACCACAACACGAACATTTTAACTACGAACATTTAGATTTCTTTTGAAAGTTGGAATGGAAAAATCAGAGGGAGATTGGAAGATTTCCATTAGACTTTGGTATTTGTTGGTGGGTTTACAGAAAACCACCACCACTGTGCTTCCATTTAAACCATGTTGGACATACTGGTCCATCTACCAAAAACCATAAACTTCCAGCACACAAAAACGGTCATACTGAAACGAACTGACGGACGATTACAGAAACCTGGACCATGGGAAAATTCAAAACAGAAAGCTGATCACTTCAGTAAATTGTATCAAATGGACTAAAAG